>CM050918.1:10216809-10381982 GCA_027742785.1 Vigna reflexopilosa | reverse complement strand
GGCCGAATGGCCGAGTACCTGTGAGGCCGAATGGTCGAGTACCTGTGAGGCCGAATGGTCGAGTACCTGTGAGGTCGAATGGTCGAGTACCTGTGAGGTCGAATGGTCGAGTACCTGTGAGGTCGAATGGTCGAGTACCTTTGAGGCCGAATGGTCGAGTACCTGTGAGGCCGAATGGTCGAGTACCTGTGAGGCCGAATGGTCGAGTACTTGTAAAGCCGAATGGTTGAATGTCTGTGAGGCCGAATGACCGAGTACTTATGAGGCCGAATGACCGAATACTTATGAGGCCGAATGACCGAATACTTGTAAAGTCAAATGGCTGAATGCCTGTGAGACCGAATGACCGAGAACCTGTGAAACCGAATGGCCGAACACCTACGAAGCCGAATGACCGAGCAGATGAGAACGTTTCTCATTGAGCAGTAAGCTCTCGTTTGATCAAGTGGCTTGTATGCAGATCCTATCACCATTCGGGAGATGCTAAATAAGAGTTGAGGTGTTGGTCGGAGTCCAGCAAGGTTGAACCTGTAAGGCCAAAGTGGCCGAAAAGGAGAAAGCGACAAATATATGCCCATGCTATGTCCTTCTTCTATAGAAAAGAAAACGTAAGCAGAAATTTTCTCATTCTACCCATCATAATGATTCCACCGCTCTCACTGCTTTTGAATTTAAACGAGGAAGATGGCGTTTGCGTCACATAAAGGTCCCCTAGAAGATATCCGGTTGGAGCGGGTTGCAAAGGAGCACTTTGCTGTCAACGAGTTTTTCGCCTTAGAGATGGATCTGGATGATACCATACTGCAGCTGAAGTTTTTCACCTATCGCTTTGTCAAGAAAAACGCATAAAGAATAAACCTTGAACAAATCTTGAAAGTATTCTTGTAGAATTGTCATAATTGTATTAAGAGTAGAAGATGAAACTGCTAAGATTTTATTCAGAGTTAAGTAGGACCGAAAAAGTTTATTTTGGTTGCCATGGAAATTTCTTTTTCACATAAATCATAGCCCAGTGATATGACATGCAATCTTGTTCTATATTCCAATATTTAGATAACATGGATGGGACACAGCCGAAGGCAAAGCACATTAAAATATAATAAAATGGAAGAAAATAAAAGCTACGTGAGCTTTGAGCAGTGCCCGATGATTCATGTGACGTGTATTGAAGAGCCGAGCTCTGGATTAAATATTTAGTAAATGATTTTTACTATTTGAGAATATAAGTTAATGTAAGTAAAATCTGAATGGAGAATAATTAAAAGTACTTGGTTGGTTGGTGGTCCTGATTTTATATTTATAAGTTGTCTCATGAATTTTTGATATAAATCCAATAAAATATAAACAGATTTACTTAAAAATCGTATTTATAAGTTCTCTCATGGACCTTAAACTGACATAAATCCAATAAAATATAAACAAAATAAAATATAAACAGACTTACCTGAAAATCTGATTAGTTACTAAATATTTTTATCCTTTGATCATTTTACTTTTTGTTTATCAATATCTTTAATAAGATATTTTTTATTATTTTTTTATATCTTTAATAAAATATATCATAACCGTTCAGCTGTACAATCATAAATTTAAATTTTTAAAATATTAAAATATAGACTAATATTTATTTTAATTATTAGAGCGAGGCAAATATTTTAAAATAAAAATGTATGTTCAATTAATTATAAATAATCATATTTATAATAGACATTGCAGAAGGCTACATATCCCCTGCACATATTAGAATCTCAAATTCAAAAATTTATTTTCGCAAATCAATCTTTTCTAAACGAAATTTTTTAATATTTTCTTAATAAATATAGATAACTCTTTATTTATTTATTTGTTAAATACCCGTCCCTAGGCTGAAAACCTTAATATAGATATTTAACAAACACTTACACTTTTATTTTTGAATACTCTATCTAGAATCATACAAATCTGTAACAAATTTTAATACAGATATATAAATATATAAAGTATACATTTCAAAATGCTTTAGAGTGATAATAGATGATACACTTATATATTTATTTGATATATAGTATTATATTTATTTGATATATAGTATAATATAAAAAAAGTGAATTTTTAGATTTTAAAAAAACATAAAAAAAAAGTAAAAAAAAAGATAATATTAAATAATGTAAAAAATTTATATACGTCAATGTATGATTTTTCAATTATTTGACATTAACTGTAGCCGCGTTAGTTGATTTAATTAGTCTGCATATCTCGTTTTCTTATATAATCACTTCTTTATTTTGAAAATTCCAAGTTTTCCAATGACCGGAATCTTGAAGAAACATCTAATTATTAGTATGAAGTAAAAGAGGAGGAAGAAAAATATACATAAAATATGGTAGGCACTAAAATAATATGTGTAATCACTATCCTACTAAGAATTTTTTTTATAACAATTGAAATATTGTTTTATGTAATTATAAAATTGACATAAATTGATGACATAATATAATATATTTGAATTTTTTTATCTTAGTTAAAGAATCAACATAAAAAAAATACCTAAATAAATTGTAATATAATTTTTTTTAATTAGTTATGACTATGTATAACTTAGTTTCTATGTTGCTTAAGACAATAACCCTAACCAATATACAAAATGTTTTATTTGTTTAAGTAATTCCCCTCCCACAATAACAATATACAATTTCCTCCTCCACGTTTAACAAAGAAAACCCTCAAGTAAAGTATTTTCAAATCAAAAACTAAAAATGATTTGGTACATAAACAATTTATAGTTTTATTAAAGGCTAATAATATGCACAAATAATAAGATGTTAAATTGTGGAAAAAAAAAATTAAGAATGAAGCTAATTGGATCCTAATATATTTTTTATATTCCTTATCTTTTAATGGAAATAAATTGTTGAATAATTACGTATTCAACATTTAAATTAATCAATAAACTTAAAATTCAGAGTTATTTAATTAAAGTTTTTGAGTTAATTCTATATAATTTCTCCATAAGAAAATCAATAATGTTATTAATATGATTATGAGCATGTGTTTATTATATAATATCCACACTCATAATTCTTGTATGGACATTGTAAATTAAACATAAACAATTAAAATATATTTTATATTGTAGTTAAATAATAGTGAAATATATTACTTACATTAAGTATAATGAACTATAGCTTCTTCTAAGCAACGAAGGCAACCTTGAATGAACTTCGACATAAAAAATGTAGATTAAATTGAATTAATTATTAACTTTGGTAGTGTTAGCATTAAATTATTAAGAGACATAGTAGAATAAGAAATTTATATGTCTAATGCCAAAGTTCTTAGTTTTCTTGTTTAATGATCAAGAGAACCATGAAAGATTGACAAGGAATAAAGCCTATCAGCTTGTATTTTAATAAAAATTATATTTTATATTAATGAATATTTGTTTAGTAAGAAAGTATCTGCCTTAAACGATTGAATATTACATGCAAATAAGTTTAAAACATTACATAAGTTTTCAAAATGCCATCTATCATCTACAAAGTGAAATATGAGTATTATAATGATGATAACACTAAAAACAGTCCTACTAAGAAAAGATTATCGATATATCTTATTGAGGTTTTATTGACAATTGATGGCTTTAATTTCAATACTGATGTAATTATCTTCATTACACAAAAAGTTAAACGTTAATTACAAAATTTTACTGCAAAAATATATGGTTTAATTAAATATAGTATAAGATTTTTCATTCATCTAAAATATTTTATGTTTTTTTTATTATTAAAACTCATGACATAATTATGTTTTTTTTTTTTTACATTTTAACTATGTTTGATACCCAAAAAACTAGAGCTGTTAAAATGGGTAATCCGACCCGATCCACTATGGGTTGGTTATTTAGTGAGCTAACCTAATCCGACTCATTTATTAGCGAGCCAGAAAAATTCGAATCCGACCCGACCCACGACAGATTGGTGGATAAACGGGTTGGCTCACTGACATGTTTAATTACAATTTTTTTAAAATAAAAAAAATTATAAATTTTCTATAATTCAAATCTAAACAAATTTTAGTTCTAAATTTCACTCCCATGAATGTTTAATTAAATTTGAAAATAGGAAACTTACATAATTTTTTCAAGCAAAAAAAAATAAATATCTTTTTATAAAATTAAAATTAAATTTTAATAAAATAAAATTAGGTTGGTGGGTCAATCCGACCCACCACGGGTTCAACCCGCATGAGCCAGTTTAAATGAATCGGGTTAAAATCTTACCCGCATAAAAAAAAATACAATTTTTTTAAACCCAACCCGGTTCAAACCCGTGGTGGACCAGATTGACCCGCAGGTTATGACCAATTTTGACAGCTCTACAAAAAACACATCTATTATTTTCCATCACAAAATAAATATTATTAAAGAATAAATAAATAAAAAATAATCAATTTTTGGGCAAAACTAAACCCATTATCAAGAATACATCACACACTTTTAAACCAAAACTATACATTAGAAGTTGATATCTATTGTTAAAAAAAAAAATCAAACTAATACTATTAGATAAAACAGAATACTATTTAAATTTTTCTCTATTTATCAAACTCGTATTAGTCAATTTATCAACACAATAATTTTCTTCTCTAAAAATATGTGAAATTTTGAACTCTATATCTCTAAAAAAAAATTAGACACTTTCTCTATCTTTCTTTAAGAGTTTAATGAACTATATTTTGATTATCAAAAGTTTTACACATCAAAATTGAATCAAATTCCAAACAAAGACGTCAGAACTTTTATTTCGAAATAGAGTATAAATTACTCTGATAAATTCTAAAAAAGAAAAATTTTGCAAGCCCAAAAAAAGTAGAAAAACTATCAATATATTCTCTTTTATTACCTCTAAATATACTACCACAAGCAGCCAAACTTAAATAATTATTTACAAAAAAATCAATATTTACTTTTAGAAATTTCCAAATCACTAATATTAAAGAAAAAAAAATATAAGATCGAGTCAAAATACCAAAATATTTAATACATTAAAAGCTTATATATGGACCAAATAACAAAAGACAAATTAAAAGGATTTTTGAAGCATTATACATTTTTTCATATTATTCAAATTGCACAAATAATCACGACAAGCTTGTCAAACTCACTAGAGGAGATATGATTGTTTCTCACTTCAATAAAAGAAAAAAGAAAGTTCATAGGTGAGTCAGTAACTAAATCAGCAAAACATTATGTTTAACTAATTCCAAACCGTTATTGGAGCAAAACATTGAAAGAAAATATGCAAAAGAGATTTTTTGTTATTAATTATTTTTCTTTTTACCACTTCTATAAATGTATACAAATTTCAGATGGTAAATCCACTTCATTATGATATAATCTACAAGGTATTAATTTTTCATTAAAAATCATTATAATCATGATTATTAATTTATAAAAAAAAGTAGCCTAACTAAAAATAATACATTATACAACAATCAATAAAGAAAGTTTTAGAAAGATTACTATGTTATGTATTGCATAGCATACTACAAATTTTCTCATGTAATTTGTTTGTGATTTTCAACAGGCAATTAAAATAATAACTACATATTATGTATTGTGTGTAAGTTTTAACTTTTTGTAGATGTTTGAATTGTTAAACACACCAATAATCAAATAAATTTATTAAGAGAACAAAGGTTTTTTTTTTTACGCATTACAAATGAGAAATTCTTATGGATTTCTTCCGGGTGAATATATTTTTGTTAATGAAATTTTATAATATATTATTGAAGTTTAATTGATAATTATAGTGGGAGTAACATTTTTTACCTCTAAAGATATAACCTGTTTCGTATGAGGTCGAGTTGTCTAATTTCTACACAATTTTCTCGTGCAGTCATTTGGTCTTTCTTGCGTGCCTCCTCAGTCCTAGTCTCCTTGGAACGTACTCGATTGAGCCCGGTCACCGAACCTGAACCATGAGCTCTGACACCATTTGTAAGAAGGGACAACAATAGTCTCTACATTTGATAAGATATTGTCAGCTTTGGATCAAACCCTCACGGATTTGCTTTTGGTACCACTCCAAAAGACCTCTTATCAATGAAGGTATCTTATGTGTATATAAACCCATATTCATCTCTTGTGTTTTTTTTTTTCTGATGTTGGACTTTATTTGTATCCAACATACCGTCCAAGTTACATCCGGGAGGGTACCTACAATTAAATGTGTATTAATGAATCTGTCTACCTCTTATCTTTCATAAGTATTTATAGTGTTGGTTATGAGTCTTAGATTAGGGAAACCTTAATCAGAGCCCAATCTCAGTCTAATAACCTTTAATCCCTTCTTACCTTAATCACATTTGGTGGTCTAACTGTCATGGCCGTTTCGTCACGACCGTTCCATCTTCTCGCTGTTTGGAAACCGTCTCTCAGGTCTGTCCGGGGTATTCCGGTACATAACCCAAATCAAAATCAATTTTAAAAAAATAAATAATATCGTTTCTTTAATCCAACAAATGAGAAAAGTAAACATACAAGAGATAATTAGAAGGATTCTGTTCGAAAATCGTTTTCTTTTGAGAGGTATTTTCTCTCGTTTAATAGTTCTCATCTCCAACTCCATCGTTTGCGTGAACACGCAATCTGGAATTGACCCATTTGGCATTTTCGTTTCACTGTCCCTTTTATCTGCGCTTGGAGGCTGTGCTACCCTTGACTTCATGATGCAGACAACTTGTGTAGCATGTTTTCTCCTTTTCCAAGCTCCCATACCATGTCTTTAAAAAGAAAGAGGTCTACTCTTTTTTTTTGTTAAATAAATAAAGTATATATGAACATATGAGTTGTGGAGGAATGTATGATGCATGCACTGCAATTATTTCTGATTATATTATATTAAATACTCACGTCATGCTGCCCCATGAGTCACTGCTTTTTAAAATTAGTCTGCTTTAATTAGACAACAATAATTTGAGGAGAAGAAGGTTTGTGGAAGGAGTGCTGATACAGTATACAATGTGAGAAAGAAATGGCAATGACTCTTACGTTAAAAAAAGTTTATGTTCCTTAAATTTTATCCCCGTGTCTTCTCTGCCTATTCATCTTAGAATAAATAATTGCCACCACACCTTCGCTTTCACTATGAATTGGAATTTGAATGAGTTTATTAGTGAGGGCTGTAACAATTTTTCAATAGTCAACGCAGAAAGGGGTAGCAGCAGCATACCAGAAAATAAAATTGAAACCACAAAAACTGACCAATTCCAACCTCTTTCCCTTCCTCAATTCCAATTTCCAAAGCCATTTCTTACCTGTCTCAGTTCTGCATTTCTTCAAATTGCACCATGAAACCTATCTTAACTCTCTCTTGCATTTTGTTTTTCTGCACTACCATTTCGGCTCACACTTTTTCATATATCACTCCGAATTTCTCTGCCTCGTATCTTCATTTCATCGATGACTTTGGTACGTTCCTGGTGTCTCCCAATAACACATTCAAGGCTGCTATATTCAACCCAGGTGGTCAGCAAACAAGTTTCTACCTGTGTGTCATTCACGATGCGTCCAACACTATCATTTGGTCTGCTAACCGTGATGCCCCTATCTCAGATTCTGGAAAACTGCTTTTAACTGTCAAAGGGATCACAATCGTCGACCACGATGGGAACACCATATGGTCAACGCCATCACTCAAATCACAAGCAAATGGGCTTATGCTGACCGAGATGGGAAATCTCGTCTTACAGGATACGTCCAATGGTTCTCTCTGGGAGAGTTTCCAAAGCCCAACAGACACAATTGTTATTGGACAGCGTTTACCTGTCGGAGGATCTTTGTCAAGTGCAGCATCGAGTTCAAACTTGTCAACCGGAGATTTCAAGCTCACAATTTCTTCCTCTGATGCAGTGCTGCAATGGTATGGACAGACCTACTGGAAACTTTCAACTGATACAAAAGTTTTTAAGAATTCAAATAATATGGTGGAATACATGGCCGTAAACAATTCAGGGTTTTATCTATTTGGAGATGGTGGAACAGCTTTTCAACTGGGATTGCCACTGGCTAATTTTCGAATTGCCACGTTGGGTACCTCTGGGCAGTTCACTATCGACAGATTTTCTGACGCTGGCTTGACGCAGGAGTTTGTGGGGCCAGGTAATGGTTGTCAAACTCCCTTGGCTTGTGGAAGAGCAGGGTTATGCACTAAGAGCACTGATTTCTCTTCACCTGTTTGTTCTTGTACCCCAAACTTCCGCGTAGGCTCAGGTACTTCTGGTGGTTGTGTGCTGAGCAATGGATCCCAGTCCTTGCCACTTGCTTGTGAAAATTCTTCAGTTGTTTCGTTTTCTAATATAGGGTATGTTCAATACTTTGGCACTTTTTACTCGGATCCGGTTATGTATAAAGGGGATTTATCTTCCTGTCAAAAATTTTGTTCCAATAACTGTTCCTGCTTGGGAATTTTGTATAAAAACACATCTGGTTCTTGCTACACGATTGAGAATGAGTTGGGGTCCATTCAGTCAAGTAATGGAGATAACAGAGACATGTTGGGGTTTATTAAAACTAACGTTGTTGAATCTAAAACTGGTACTAACGATGATAGTGGTAACAAGCAAAGTTCTCAAAATGGGGGATTTCCTGTGGCAGTAGCGGTGGTGTTACCTATTATTGGATTCATTATTTTGATGGCCATAATTTTCCTTGGGTGGAGAAGATTGATTCTTCTGTCAAAGATTAAAGAAGTGAAACTAGGGAAAAACTCACCTTCTTCAGGGGACTTGGATGCCTTCTACATTCCTGGATTACCTGCAAGGTTTGATTATGAAGAGCTTGAGGAAGCCACAGAAAACTTCAAGACTCTTATTGGGTCAGGTGGGTTTGGAACTGTGTACAAGGGTGTGCTTCCTGACAAATCTGCTGTGGCAGTAAAGAAAATAGTGAACATAGGCATTCAAGGGAAGAAAGATTTCTGCACTGAGATCGCTGTGATTGGAAACATCCACCACGTGAACTTGGTCAAACTGAAAGGCTTTTGTGCTCAAGGGAGACACCGGTTGTTGGTTTATGAGTACATGAACCGTGGATCCCTTGACAGAAACCTATTCGGTGGTGGACCCGTGTTAGAATGGCAAGAGAGGTTTGATGTGGCGCTTGGAACAGCGCGTGGACTTGCTTACCTTCACAGTGGGTGTGAGCAGAAGGTTATCCATTGTGACATCAAACCCGAGAACATTCTCTTGCAAGATCAGTTTCAGGCTAAGATATCTGATTTTGGACTCTCCAAACTCCTCAGCCCCGAACAGTCTGGTCTGTTCACAACAATGAGAGGCACACGTGGTTATCTTGCTCCGGAGTGGCTCACCAACTCTGCCATTACAGAAAAAACTGACGTGTATAGCTTTGGAATGGTGCTTCTTGAACTTGTCAGTGGAAGAAAGAACTGTTATTTCAGGTCAAGAAGCCATAGCATGGATGAAAGCAACAGTGGCGGAGGCCATTCCTCGACATCATCAACAACTGGGTTGGTTTATTTTCCTCTATTTGCATTGGAGATGCATGAACAGAAGAGTTACCTGGAGTTGGCTGATCCAAGACTAGAAGGACGTGTGACATATGAAGAACTGGAGAAAGTGATTCGCATTGCCTTGTGTTGCGTTCATGAAGAACCTGTACTTAGGCCAAACATGGTGACTGTTGTTGGCATGTTGGAAGGTGGGACTCCATTGCCACATCCGAGGATAGAATCTTTGAACTTCCTGCGCTTTTATGGGCGAAGGTTTACTGAGGCTTCCACAATAGCGGAAGAAAATGAGTATGGTTCTTTGATGCATCAAGAAGCACGTAGATCTACAAGCATACCAAGTGATTCACCGTCCCATGGTTTTTCTTACATGTCTTCACAAAATATCTCAGGGCCAAGATAGGGAATCCTGTTTATGTTTGTTGGTTTTCGAGCGTAACACAAATTGTAGTATAATATGTCATTAGCGTGTTATTATGTAGATTATCTATTTAATTCTCTCACTTGTAATCTCATTTGGTTATTATAATAACTGTTTGTAAAGGATTAAAAATTAAATTCAGAAGGATATCAAGTGCTTACGCGGTCAAAGTACGTAAAGTGAATCAGTAGACTCATTTCTTATATTCTTCAATTAGTCATTAAATTACAAAACATTAACTAATTAAAATAACTTTAAGACCTGTGATTTCAAAGACTTCTACACTTGTCCAGGGATTTAACAGAAATTCTCCATCTTTGGTCAGAGCAACGATACCCTTGAGATTTTTCGTGTGTAAATCTAGGAACAAAAGGTAAATTGATGAAATAAATTGCATGAAAAGATACTAGTACATTAAAGATTTTGCATCTCATGAAATCTATATCTTTATTCAAGGAAGGATATTCGTAAGTTATTTTTATCAAATGTATGCACCCAACGTATGTTTGGGTTAATTAAGTTGTTTTAGAAAAATATCAAATTTAATTATATTGAAAATTTGGTTGTATATATTCAAAATAAATTTGTTTTATATAACTTTCTATACCAATTATATAATGTATGTTAAGTTTCTTGATCTAAAATGAGTTCATATAGTTTGTTATATCAACTCTCATGCATTACATCTTATAAAATTTAAGATTTTTTTTTAATATTTTTTTCTGATTTTTTTCAATATGTGGAGGATTGTTATAAAAATTGAATATAATATTACAAAAATATCTTGTTTCTCAATGTTGACACTGATCTTCTCTTCCCACAAGTCTCGTTCCAATTTTCTTCCACAAGCAGCGTTGGAGGTTGTTTCTCTTCTCGCAAGGCTCGAGATTGTGTTGACTATTGCGCTCTTCCTTAAGCCACGAGATTTTTCCTGAATCAATGAGCAATGTGCCTCCCTTTTGGCTCTATAAGACTACAAAAAAGAAGGGCATTACCGACGGCTATAATCCATTCGAAACATCCAAATTCCGTCGGTAATGCCATTTTACCACAGATGAGCGACGACCATATATCCGTCGATAAATTCATTGTCGGTCAACCAAGTTTTGGGGTTTATTACTCGAGCCCCTTACTAACGGTCATATATCCTTCGGTAAGTTAATTCACTAAGCAATTACTGACGGCCTAAAGGCCTTCGGTAATATTTTGCCGGAAATCTGACGTTTTCCTGTAGTGAAATAGAGCATCTCATTCACTCTAAGGAATACATCAAAAAACAACTCTCTCATCATCTCATTCTCTCATTTTCTCTCCTTTCTCTTTCCTTAAAATCCTAGGTTTTTCTTTTACTCTCTTTAAAGTTTCCTACTAATTCTGAGATCCTCATAAATTTTTGAGAAGTTCTTGTTGTATCCTAGGAGGCTTGCGCAACACAATGCAGATAAGTCCTTAAGGACAATGATCTACACGCCTTGGGAAATTTTGTTAGCTTTTCTACAACAATCTTAAAAACTTATGGTTGACATCGACAACTCAATTCCGGAGAATCAAAATATTGTTTTTGGAACTCAAGCACTCTTCGTGAAACCTTTTCCGAATGTATTGAAAATTGAGGTCTTCTCTGGTCAGAATTTTCGGTAATGGCAAGAACCTTTTTAGACATTTATGGAGTCGCCTTTCCTCTTTCATCTCCAAAACCCAACTCCAGTCTCCCTCTAAACTCAAAACAAGTTGAAGATTGGGTTCATGCAAATAAGATATACCGAAATACTTTATTTATTGCACTCTCTAATATTTTGTTCGATGTGTACTGTTCCTATAAGGACATAAAGTCTTAAATCAGTGAGTACCACAAACTGCTCAAAGAAGTGGATAATGTTCTTCTACTAGATGAATTTGTTTCAGAACTTTTAATTGAGAAATTGACGCCCTCATGGAGTGATTACAAGCAACCACTGAAACAAAAACACAAACATATGTCACTTTCGAAGCTTATCACACACACAATTATTGAGTATGAATAGGAAATAATTTGTTGTTGTAAGGGCCAAAACTTTGTCTGTAAAAGTAAATATAGTAGAAGACAAACCAGTTCCAAAAAGGTACGAATACAAACCTAATCACAATAGAAAAAATAATTTTCAAAAATCTTGTCCCAACAAATCTAACCCCACCTTTAATAAGAAAGGAAGTTGCTTCGTATGTGGAAAGTCGGGCCATCATGCACCACAGTGTAAGCACATAGCAAGAAACGACAATCCTTCTAGGGAAAATATAGTAGAAAAAGATGATATTATTATTGTTGTCATTTCTCAAGTAAATCTAATGACCAATGTGAGCAAGTGATTGGTAGACTTTGGTGCTACCAGACATATTTGTACAAACAGAAGTACCTTTACAACTTACACTAGTGTATGGATGGAGAAGAACACATCTACCTCGGTGATTCCAAGACCACTCATGCTCTCAGAAAAGGGAAAGTTCTTCTCAATCTCACATATGGAAAGACTCTAGCCTTGAGTGATGTGCTACATGTGCCATCAATTAGAGTTAGTTTAATCTCTATAACATTATTGGGAAAAGTGAGGGTTAAAATGTCATTCGAGTCTGACAAAATTGTAATGATAAAAAATAATGTTTTTTGTGAAGAAGAGATATTGTGATCAAGGTCTCTTTGTACTCAACATTTATGAGAATATTAATGAATCTTCTTCTTCTGCTTATATTTTTTATTCATATGACATGTGGCATGTTAGATTGGGACATGTGAATTCTTCGTATGTTATGAAATTATAAGGATTAGGATTAATTAATATGTATGATAAATAAAGTAGTAAATGTGATATATGTGTAGAATCTAATATAACAAAAAAAATGTTATCTTGTTGATCATCAAACGGAATTGTTAGGGTTAATTCATACTGGTCTAACTGATTTAAAACAAACAATGTCTAGAGGCGGTATAAATTATTTTGTAACTTTTATAGATGATTATTCTAGATACATTAAAGTGTATTTAATTAAACATAAAGATGAAACCTTTGATATGTTTCTAACCTATAAAGCAGAAGTAGAAAATAAACTAAATAAGAAAATTAAGAGGATTAGATCAGATAGAGGTGTTAAATATGTACTATTTAATGACTTTTATGTTAAAGAAGGTATTATCCATGAGAAAAAAATATAAATCTTACGGAAATGATGAATGTTATGCTTATTAGTTCTAGTGCACCTGATAACCTTTGGGGAGAAGCCCTACTTACTGTGTGCTTTTTACAAAATAGAATACCTCATAAGAAAATTGGTAAAACTCCCTATGAGATGTGGAGATGTTATCAACCTAACCTTAAATATCTAAGAGTGTGGGGGTGCTTAACTAAGGTGATGTTACCCGACCCTAAGAAAAGGAAAATAGGTTTTAAAACCTCTAATTTCATGTTCTTAGGCTATGCTAAACATAGTGCTACCTATAGGTTTATGGTTTTTAAAAGTGATATACTTGAGAGTAATTCTATAGTGGAGACAAAAAATGCTGAGTTTTTTGAACATGTGTTTCCCTTAAAGCTTGTCTTAACCTGTAGATAATAATAATAGTGATGCATTATGTGAGGATTTAAGAAGAAGTAAAAGATAGAGGAAGGAAACTTCCTTTGGTAATGATTTTTATACTTATCTTGTTGATAATGATCTTAATATCTTTATAGAAGCTATTAGTGTTTATGATGCAAAACAGTGGGATAAATCCATTAGGACTAAAATTGAATCAATTCAGAAAAATAATACTTGGACCTTAGTAGATTTTCCTAAAGGAGATAAACCCATTGGTTGTAAGTGGATCTTTAAGAAAAAGCATCACCCTAATAAATCTATAGAGAAGTATAAGGCAATGTTAGTAGCAAAAGATTTTACTAAAAAACCCAACATAGATTATTTTGACACATTTGCCCATGTGATTAGGATTTCCTCAATTAGAGTATTGTTAGGCTTAACAACTATCTATGAGCTAGTGATACATCAAATGGATGTTAAAATTTCCTTTTTGAATGATGATTTAGAGGAGGAAATTTATATGAATCAACCTGAAGGATGTGTTGTACCTGGTCAAGAGAATAAAGTATGCAAACTTTTAAAATCTTTGTATGGGTTGAAATAAGCTCCAAAACAATGGCATGAAAAGCTTGATAATGTATTGCTATGTGATGGTTTTTCACCTAATGATGCTGATAAATATGTGTACTCTAAATCTAAAAATGATGATTGTGTCATTATATGCTTGTATGTAGATGACATGCTAATTTTTGGTACATGTAATGAGATTGTCGCTAGAACTAAATTGTTTCTAGGATCAAACTTTGAAATGAAAGACATGGGTGAAGCCAATGTAATTTTAGGTGTTAGACTCATAAGGAAATGAGATAGTATATTACTATCCCAAGAACAATACATTGAGAAACTTCTTAAGAAATTTGGGCTTTATGACTTCAAACCCGTGAGTACCTCTTATGATGTTAAGTCTAAATTAACGATAAATAGAGCATAATCTATCTGTCAACCTCAGTATGCCTAAATAATTGGGAGCTTACTACACTTGATGAGTTTTTCTAGACTTGATATTGCTTATGTAATAGGTAGACTGAGTAGGTACACTCAATCCAAATCAGGAACATTGGGATGTACTTGCTAGGCTTATGAGATACTTAAGAGTTTCAATGGATTATGCTATTGAATACAATGGATTTCTCACTGTACTAGAATTGTACAATGATGCTAATTGGATCTCTAATTCAGATGAGACAAAATTTACTAGTGATTATGTATTCACACTTAGGGGAGGTGTGATTACATGGAGATTAGCTAGGTAAAAAATTATTGCAAGATCAACAATGGAATCTGAGTTTGTTGCCCTTGAGATGATTGGTAGTGAGATTGAGTGGTCGAAAACTTCTTAGCGAACATTCCACTAGGAACGAAAGAAACCCCATCGCTGTCAATACACTGTGATTGCCAATCGACAATAACTATAACTAAAAACAAGAATTACAATGGAAAGAATAGACATATACAATTGAGACACAATTTGGTTACACAGTTGCTAAAGAGTGAAACTATTTCCATTTATTATATGAAGTTAGAATGGAATCTAGCAGATCCTTTGACTAAACCCTTGGGAAGAAATATGATCTTAGAAACATCGAGGGGAATGTGACTTAAGCCATTGGCAAATAAACAAGTGGTGGTAACCCAATTTTTGTGATTGGAAATCCTATGAATAAGGTTCATATAGGTAAAAACAAGTTACTTGTTAGTTCTCATAGCAATAATTTGATTTTAAATCAAATATGTCCATTCCTATTATGTGTGTGAAAGTGTTAAAAACAACATTATGGAGAGGTTAACTTAGTAATTAAAATTCTATATGGTGAAAATTTTTTAGTTTAAACAAAGTTTTTAATGATCTTTCTATCCCTTATGAGTGATGTATGATTTGCAGCATACACTTGAAGAAATCACCTATATAAGGGTCAAGTGGAGCCGCTTGCATGAGATCTTAGCCTGATCTCTAGAGCACTTATGAATACTGGGCAGACACATGGCCTAGTAAACGCATCAAAGTGATAACAATAAGGATTGTGGGGGTGTACTGTGATTGATAAACCTGTAACACATTCAAGTGTCTTTGGTTCATATAGCTTGCTATACCAACTACGTTGTGTGTTAAGTTTCTTGATCTAGGACTGATTCATATAGTTTGCTATACCAGCTCTGATGCATTACATCTTATAAAACTTAAGAAATTTTCCTTTTTTCTCACTTTCAATCTTTGTTTCTTATCTTTTGTAATATGTGGGGATAAAAATTGAATATAATAATGCAAAAATATCTTGTTTCTAAACATTGACGTTATTTTCTCTTCCCGCAAGTTTCATTCTAGTTTTCTTCCACAAGCAATGCTGGAGATTACTTCTCTTCCCGTAAGGCTCAAGATTGAGTTGGTTGTTGCGCTCTTCCTTAAGCCACGAGATTTCTCCTGAATCAATGGGATCATGACTCCCTTTTGGCTCTATAAATAGAACATCTCATTCACACCAACGAATGCAAAAAAAGAGAAAGAACTCTTTCATCATCTCATTCTCTCATTTCTCTTTCTTTATAATAAAATCTCGGGTTTTTCTTTTACCCGTTACCATTTTTTGTTAGTTCTACGATCCTAAATTTTTTTTCAGAAGTTTCTATTTGTAGACTTGCACAACAGAGTTGTTAAAAATAGTGATTTACACATCTCAAAAAATTGTATTCATGATTTTGTTAGTTTCTCTACACAAACTATATATATATATATATATATATAATATGTAACATTATCCATGACAAATATAAAGAGAAATAAAAATTAAAAGTTATCCATTTTTAAGACATCGACCAAAATAATTTTGATGATAACAAAATATTAAATTTAATTAAATCTCAATGTTAGTAATAAATTGTGAATAATTTATAATTTTTTTTGGCTTAATATACTACATTTAAAATTATGAAAAAAATTATTTAATTATTTATTGTGAAAACAACAGCCTCATGAAGTTATGCAGAAAATGAAGATGCGTGAGTTGAAGTATGAAGCAGGAGACGAAGCATGAAGGTGTGGACGTTAGACGCAGCATTGCAGCGGTGCCAATGGCCGAGGCACTTCAGAGAGATTCTCTCACAAACGATCCTCACCGGCCTCATCTCAGACCCCTACGCCGCAAGCAGAGTCATAAACTTCTCTACTCGCTCCGCTCTCGTTCCCTTCGACTATTCCCTCCGAATCTTCAACCATCTTCACAATCCCAACGCCTTCACATGGAACACCATCATGCGGGCCCACTTCGAACTCCAAAACAACCCCCACCAAGCCCTCACACTCTACAAGCTCTTCCTTGCGAAACACGCAAAACCCGATAACTACACCTACCCAATTCTCCTTCAATGCTGCGCTGCCCGGGTGTCCGAGTTCGAGGGAAGGGAGCTGCACGCACATGTCCTGAAGTTTGGTTTTCATCAAGATGTGTACGTCCGGAACACGCTGATCAACTTGTATGCTATATGTGGGAGCATGTCCAGTGCGCGCCAGGTGTTTGAGGAAAGTCCTGTCTGGGATTTGGTCTCTTGGAATACTGTTTTGGCGGGGTATGTTCAGGCGGGAAATTTGGAGGAGGCGGAACGTGTGTATAGGGGAATGCCGGAGAGGAACACCATTGCTTCGAATTCCATGATTGTGCTCTTTGGAAGGAAGGGGTGTGTGGAGAAGGCGCGGCGGATTTTTGATGAGGTTCGATGGAGGGATATGGACATGGTGTCGTGGAGTGCGATGGTTTCTTGTTATGAGCAGAATGAGATGTGTGAGGAGGCGTTGGTTTTGTTTGTGGAGATGAAGGCGAGTGGGGTGACAGTGGATGAGATCGTTGTGGTTAGTGTTGTATCCGCGTGTTCGCGAATTTTGAATGCTGAGATGGGGAGGTTGGTGCATGGTTTGGCGGCGAAAGTTGGGGTTGAGGATTATGTTAGTCTTAAGAATGCTTTGATACATTTGTACTCTAGTTGTGGGGAGATAGTGGATGCGCAAAGAATTTTTGATGATGGTGGTGTTCTCTTGGATCAAATATCTTGGAACTCGATGATTTCTGGGTACTTGAGGTGTGGTTCAATTGAAGATGCTGAGAAGTTGTTTTATTCCATGCCGGAGAAGGACGTTGTGTCTTGGAGTGCCATGATATCTGGTTATGCCCAACATGAATGTTTTTCAGAGGCTTTGGCATTGTTCCAAGAAATGCAGCTTCATGGAGTCAAGCCCGACGAAACAGCTTTAGTTAGTGCCATCTCGGCTTGCACCCATCTGGCTGCTTTGGACATAGGGAAATGGATTCATGCTTATATAAATAAAAATAAATTACAGGTTAATACTATTCTGAGCACGACTCTTATAGACATGTATGTAAAATGCGGGTGTGTGGAAAATGCATTGGAGGTTTTCTACGCGATGGAGGAAAAGGGGGTTTCTACCTGGAATGCAATCATTCTTGGGTTGGCAATGAATGGTTTGGTAGAACAGTCACTCAGCTTGTTTGCAGATATGAAAAAAACTAAGACACTACCTAATGAGATAACATTTATGGGAGTTCTTGGGGCCTGTCGGCACATGGGCCTAGTCAATGAGGGGCGTCACTACTTTAGTTCCATGATCCACGAACACAAAATAGAGCCTAATATTAAGCACTATGGATGCATGGTTGATCTTTTTGGACGTGCAGGTTTGCTTAAAGAAGCGGAGGAACTGATTGAGAGTATGCCAATGGCACCTGATGTTGCCACTTGGGGTGCCTTGCTCGGGGCTTGTAGAAAACACCATGACAATGAAATGGGAGAGAGGGTGGGACGAAAACTTATTCAGCTTCAGCCTAACCATGATGGTTTCCATGTATTATTGTCAAATATATATGCTTCAAAAGGACATTGGGGCAATGTTCTTGAAATTCGGGGAATTATGGCACAACATGGGGTGGTAAAGACACCTGGTTGTAGCATGATTGAAGCAAATGGGATAGTTCATGAATTTTTGGCTGGAGATAAGACCCACCCACAAATAAGTGATATTGAGCACATGTTAGATGAAGTGTCAGCAAAATTAAAGATTGAGGGCTATGTACCAACCACAAGTGAGGTTTCACTAGACATAGACGATGAAGAGAAGGAAACTGCACTTTTCAGGCACAGTGAGAAACTTGCAGTCGCCTTTGGACTTATCACTATTGCTCCACCAACTCCAATCAGAGTTATGAAGAACTTGCGCATTTGTAATGATTGCCACACTGTTGTAAAGTTAATCTCCAAAGCATTTGATCGTGAAATTGTGGTAAGGGATCGTCATCGCTTTCACCACTTTAGGCATGGATCTTGTTCCTGCATGGACTTTTGGTAACAAAACCGTAGTGGCTATTAAAGTGAATGCGTATTTTACGTGTAAGGGACGTGCACTCAATTTTTTCATTGTTGACTCGAATATCAAAGCATATGGAATTTAAGATTTTCAAGATTTGGTTTGCCTTGCTATGGAATCAAATTTTGTTCATTATTGTGATCTTGTTGGCAAAGAACCTTTATAGAAACCACCCCACTACCTTTAAACCTCAGTTACCTTGTTCAAATACCTCCAAACCTTCATCAGACTCCAAGAATACCACCCTTTTGTCGAGGCCCTCTTGAACCAAAAGAAAACCAAGAACTAATCCGAGAAGCCATCCTTGCTCCTTTCCTAGTCGTGCCTAATCCATGTGCAAGCTTATCAACCAAGGAACCTATTCAAAGAGTCAGACCCACCCTCGTTGGTCCAAGAAGGTCTCCATCACTGACCCAGAAAACTTACTCCGTTAGTTCAAGAAATCTATTACAAGCCTAAGGAAAGAGCTTGCTTCAAAAAACAAGTACAATAGATGACTTCCTCTATAAACTCAATTGCTCAGGAAGAGCCACTGAACCAGAGACAATGGAAATTGAAGGAGATCTTTTGGATTTTTGCAAACTTTCCCAGAGGCCAACCGCTGAATCCAAACTCAATTAACATTGGCAGAAGTATCACTGTGTTTAGATAGTTAGTTTCTGAATTAATAGATTTTGTAGTCTTATAAATAGTCAAAGTTAGATTTGATTCTTAATCTTTAATGTAGAATTTAATTTGTGTTTTTTTTAGTCAATATAAGTAGTTCAAGTCAGCTTTTAGTTCTATTTTTTTACGTAGAATTCAGTTGTTTAAATTGAGATTTTAGGTGCTGATAATTGAAGGTGCAGTACATTTGAAAGGATATGTCCAGCTGATGATTTTGGTGCTGTGAAAGTATGTGTAGTGAGCAGTCGTCCAGTGATATAAGTTGCTGAGGAAAGTGTGCTGAACCTGACCGGCTGTATTTGAATGTGCTCACATGAGAAGCTTGCCATGGGAGCTTTAACGTGCTGGAGTTTGGTCTTGTTAGAGAAACATGCTGGCAGAGGTAATTTTGAAGCAGAGAAGTTGACCAAGACTTGCAACCTGCTGATCCTGAAGTGATGACCTGCTACCAGCTGTGAAGAACTCCAATAGACAGATTCTGCACTTTGAAGAAACCTGCGCCAGCCAGTATCTTTTGAGGAGAGCTGTTCTAGTTACTTGCTACTTAGGTGATTTGTATAGTTAGACAAGGCTAGTCTAGGTAGTTTGTACATAATTTTTACTTGCTATTGGCAGTTCCTATGACCAGTTCTAGGCTGCTTTCCAGTTTTATAGGTTTGGACTTCTAGAAGCATATAAAAGGCTTGGATCTGAAACTTGAAAGAGGGACAAATCATATATTTAAATTTCTCAGTTTTTAGAATAGTTTTGTCTGGAGATTTCTGTTTGTCTAAGACTCCGAAGTGAGCTAGACACCAAAGAGCTTTGGTGATTGTACTGTTCACATAAAGTTTCATTCAATTCAAGTTAATTTTTCTTTTAATTCAGTTTTACATTGTTTTCTGATTTGCAATTCAATTCTATTAATCTCTTAATGCTTTTTACTCAGTTGCAATTTTAATTCAATGTCTCGGATATGTTTCCTTACTTTTAAGTCAGAATATGAATTTTCTACTCTTGAACATTTGGTTTTCATTTTTGCACCTTACTAGCCTCTGTTTTGGATCCATGCTGAGATACGAATGAATCCAAAGTGATTCCTATACTCCAAGGATTTCAGAAATGAACATTAGCAAGTAAGATGAGACTTAAATGAACTTGAATAGGATTTTCATTTTCTGGTTTAGAACAAACACTTTGCCAGCTACGCTGAAGTTCAACCTGGTTTTGTGATTTTTGGTTCTTTAATGTGTTTGTTGTAACATGAGATAATATCTTTAGAATCTTCCTAATTAGAAAGGAAATAGATACATAATCTTTTATTTTATTTTATTTTTCCTAGATTTCCTAGTTTCTCTATTTCCCTTTTTAGGAGAACTAGATTATTACAAATAGAAGGTTTGGGAATGTATTTTTTATCATTGAGAATAATAAGTCTTATTTTCAACTTGGTATCAGAGCTCCTAATCTTAGGGGCTAGATTCCGCTGCAACAAGCCGCACCGCCGCCGTTGTCCGACCACCGCTGTTGCCGCCGTCGCCGGTTGGGGTCGTTGATAGGACAGAAAGGTGCGCCCAACACCGGCGATCACAGAGCCGGAAGTCGCTCCGTGAATGGAGCCTCCACGAGCCGCCACACGCCGCCACCGTCGCCGGCGCGTGTAGCCCACGTGCCCATCTCCGGCGAGACCCACTCGCCTCCGCCGCCACAAACAGGGTCGTCGGAGTCCCCTAAGTTCATTCCTAGGGTCGGTGACGACTCGTTTGGGCTGTATTTGAGCAGATCTGACTTTTACGTTTTGCTCCTTTTTTCTCGGTGAAACCCACTCGCCGTCGCCGCCATAGAAGAGTCGCCAGAGCCTCCTGATTTTGTTCCTAGGGTGGTGACGACCCGTTTGGCCTTTATTTGAGTAGATCTGAGTTTGAAGCTTTTGCCCTTTTCTTGGGTACGAGATGTCTGAAGAAAAAAGTATTCCTTTGGGGGTACCCAATGACCTACCAAATATAGGAAATACCTCGTGGTTGGATGGTCAGAATTACTTACAATGGAGTCAATTTATTTTAAGGATTCTCAAGAGTCGTTCAAAACTTGATCACATACATGGAGGAGGACCAACACCAGACGACAAACATTTTTCAACTTGGGACAATGAAGATTCATTAATTATGACTTGGATGTGGCAATCCATGACTCCTGAGATAAGAAAAAATTATATGTTTCATTCTTCTGCAAAAGAAATATGGGATGATTTACAGAGTACTTTTTCTTTAAAGAAGGATCTTGCTGCTACTTATGACATCAAGAACATGATATTTAATACAAAACAGGGCTCTGTTTCCATAACAAAATATCACGGGATCCTGAATGGTCTTTGGATGGAACTCGATCAGATCCAAAGTATAAAGATGTGTAAAACATATGCTGCCGCTCTTGCTGAATTCATTGAAGGGGAAAAAATCTTTAAATTTCTCCAGGGCCTTAATCATGAGTACGACCCAATCCGGGTTCAAATTTTTGGAAGAGAAAAATTACCACCCCTGTCAGAAGTTTTTTATATGGTAAGAGGAGAAGAAACTCGGAGATTTGTCATGCTTCATGGAGGGATCTCCAACACAGGCTCTGCCATGATTGGAAAGGGAGTCCACAAGGGAACAAATGTTGGGGGAAAAACGTTTGAAAGAGGTACTCATGGGGACTATTGTTCATACTGTAAAAGATATGGACATACCAAGGAAATATGCTTCAAACTCCATGGAAAAAAGAATGTTCTCGAGCGCATGGGAAACAACAAAGGGCCTACTAAAAAATGGGTAAATCATACTACCTCGGAACGGGAAGCCACCAATCAATCTAGTCCGTCCCAGTCTAATCCACCACCACCACCAGATCTTGATATGAAAGCCTATAAGGAGAAACTCGAACGCTTGGAAGCAATGATTGAATCAATGATCAATGAGGAGAAGGTAAGTATTACTGAGGATTTACCCATTTGATTTAATTCACTCTGATGTTTGGGGTCCTGTCATAGATTCTATTTCCGGAGCCAAATGGTTTGTTACCTTTATTGACGATTGTACTCGTGTCACGTGGACATACCTTATGAAAAATAAATCTGAAGTTTTTCAAATTTTTGTTAACTTTTTTCGTCTTGTCGAAACTCAATTTGGAAAAAATATCAAAAGAATTAGATTTGATAATGGTACTGAATATGTGAATCATGAATTTATCAATTTATTGTCTCATAATGGTATTGTTCACGAACTAACATGTGTTAACACCCCTCAACAAAATGGGGTTGCTGAAAGAAAGAATCGTCATCTTCTTGAGGTAACTAGAGCTCTTCTTTTTCAAATGTCTGTTCCCAAAAATTACTGGGAAGAAGCTGTGTTAACTGCCACATATCTCATCAACAGGTTACCCACTCGTATCTTAAATGGCATTAGTCCTATAGAGTCTCTATTGTCTTTTGTTCCTTCTTCTTCCCTGATAACGAGTCTACCTAGTCGAGTCTTTGGATGTGTTGTTTTTGTTCACTCTCATCCTCCTAACCGTGGTAAATTAGATCCCAGAGCTCTTAAATGTGTCTTTATTGGGTATCCTTCTAATAAAAATGGGTACAAATGTTATCATCCTCAAAGTCGTCGCGTCTTTATCACCATGGATGTCACCTTTCATGAAACAAAATCCTTTTATGTCAGTCCAACACTTCAGGGGGAGAAATCACTTGAAGTAGATGAACTCTCCTTCTTGTCATCACCATGTTTGTCTTTGCAGGATGCCCAAGACTTGAGCAATGAAGCTACCATAGTCCACAATGAGGAAGAAGAGGAAGACAAATTTTTTGGCAAAAAATATCAAAGAAGAGAACAACCCACTTCGACTCTAGAGCAAGAAAAATTGTTTGATCCGGAGGTGAGGATCCCTGAAGATATCAATGAGGAGGAGGTAAGTATTACTGAGGATTTACCCATTGCATTGAGAAAGGGAAGAAGATCATGTGCAAAATATCTTATTTCTCAGTATGTTTGCACTAACAATCTCTCTGATAAGCACAAAAGTTTTATTGCTGCCATTGATGCCACAGAAATTCCTACCTCAATCCAGGAGGCCATGAAACGTGAACATTGGAATCAAGCCATGAAAGAAGAGATGAATGCATTAGAAAGAAATTCAACTTGGGAGATTGTTGATAAGCCAAGAGACAAGAAGGCAGTAGGGTGTAGATGGATATTCACAGTGAAACATAAGGCAGATGGGACAATAGAAAAATATAAAGCTAGATTGGTGGCAAAAGGATATACCCAAACATATGGGATTGATTATGAGGAGACATTTGCCCCAGTGGCAAAGATGAATACAGTTCGAGTTATTCTCGCTTTGGCTGTCCATTTTGGATGGGATTTACACCAGTTGGATGTGAAGAATGTCTTTCTTCATGGAGATCTAGATGAGGAAGTGTACATGGAGATTCTCCCAGGTTTTGAAGTGAAAAATGAAAGAAACAAGGTATGTCTCCTGAAGAAAGCATTGTATGGTCTTAAGCAATCCCCTAGAGCATGGTTTGGGAGATTTACAAAAGCAATGATTTCCTTGGGATACAGACAAAGCCAAGGAGATCATACTCTATTCATAAAGCACTCTTCTACAGGTAAACTCACTCTATTGCTTGTCTATGTTGATGATATGATTATTGCAGGAGATGATGAAACAAAAAAATTGGCATTAAAAGAAAAATTGGCAGCTCAATTTGAAATGAAAAACCTAGGAAAACTCAAATATTTTCTTGGAATAGAGGTTGCCTACTCCAAGAACGGAATTTTCATCTCCCAAAGGAAATATGTACTTGATCTCCTCAAAGAAACAAGAAAGTTGGGATGTAGAACCTCAACTGTTCCTATAGAACAGAATCACAAAATTGGAAGTGAAGAAAGTGCTCCTGTAGAGAAGGCCCAATATCAGAGATTGGTGGAAAAATTGATTTATCTATCACACACAAGACCAGACATTGTTTATGCAGTTAGTGTAGTGAGCCAATTTATGCATGATCCAAGAGAGAGACACATGCAAACAGTTGACAAAATTCTCCAATACTTGAAGTCAAGTCCAAGAAAGGGGCTATTATTCAAAAGGGAAGACATATTGAATATGAAGATATATACTGATGCTAACTATGCAGGTTCTATTACGGACAGAAAATCTACTTCTGGGTATTGTGTATTTCTTGGAGATAGTTTGGTAACATGGAGAAGCAAAAAGCAAGATAGAGTATCTCGTTCTAGTGCAGAAGCTGAATTTCGAGCTCTTGCTCAAGGAATGTGTGAAAGACTCTGGATGAAAATCATCTTGGATGATCTTAAAGTCAAAGTGGAGCACCGAGTGCAACTACACTGTGACAACAAGTCTGCTATGAGCATAGCCCATAATCCAGTACAACATGACAGAACCAAACACATTGAAATTGACAGACATTTCATCAAAGATAATCTTGACAGAGGCTTTGTGATTACAACTCATGTTCCTACAAAACTTCAAATAGCAGATATTTTCACAAAAGGCTTCCTCCGGGAAGATTTCAAGATTTTGTAGGCAAGTTAGGAATGATTGATATACATTTACCAACTTGAGGGGGGGTGTTGTAATCTGAGATAATATCTTTAGAATCTTCCTAATTAGAGGAAATATCTACATAATATTTTATTTTATTTTATTTTTCATAGATTTCCTAATTTCCCTATATCCCTTTTTAGGAGAACTAGATTATTACAAATAGAAGGTTTGAGAATGTATTTTTTATCATTGAGAATAATAAGTCTTATTTTTAACTGTGTTTTTCATCAAATTTGCATTCCTTTACTTGCTTTCATAATAATAAATTTGTTCCAATCATTAGCTTTCAGTCTTAGTTCAGATTAATCAGTTTTTACAGTTAACTCTCGCGCCAATCGGCTCTAGCTTTGGTTTAAATGTTGAATTTTAGTTTCTGCTGCTTATTTCTAGTTTCAATCTATGTTTTGTGGTTATTTCTGTTGAGATTGTTGATAAGGGAAGCACTAGTTTAGCTAACCTTAATCTGGTTTATTTACTCTGATTTTTTATGATAACAACACATTATTAATAACATATGTCTTGTTATGTGTTACATGTTTTGTTACTAATTGGTTGAATTCTTATTGAACATGTTTTGTGTTGATCTTGATATATGAATGGATATTCACTATTCTGATATATGTTACATCTGTTGTGATTGCATATGTTTTGGAAATGGGAAACCACATGCACTTTGATGAACTTATATTGTGTGGAAAATCTGCAAGTCCTAAGTTGACTTCATTATTAATAGAGTCGATTAAGACTAAAGACTTTGCACAGATTTTCAAATATAGTGCTATGTGAGATTTCACATTAAAAAGAATTTCAATTTGTGCAGATATGTCAAAGTCGAATATGTGCACTATGCATTCGACTTTGCTAGTTGTTTTATTTGAAATTCTGTTATGCTTGTGAATAGCAACGACTATATTTTCAAATGTTAGTTAAGCATTGAATGAGAGTCAACTGTATTGAATGTGAAATTAATTTGTTTGACTTAACTGCTACTAGTTTGACTTAACTGTTATAACTGTCAAATGACAGTCGACTCTATTAGTAGCTTAGTCGACTACAGGAGCGTCTGATTTATGGAAGTCTATAAATAGACGAGACCTGAGTTATTTAGAGAACTTTTGGAAGAACTGACATTTTCATATTTTGTTTCAGATTGATTCTCTGTGATTTAGTGTTCCAAGAACTCATCAAGAAGACCGTGGAGATCATTCTTTGAAGATGTTCTGAAGGAGAATTCTGATGTGTTTACTGCTTGATCATTATCTCCACAATTGAGGTGGTCTTTTGTTGATCAAAGCTTGGGTTACAATCTGCTGGAGATTGTTGTACCTGTTGTGATTACAGGGGATAGACTCGTGGAGTCTGGACACTTTGAGGATTGTTCAAAGTGGGTTGAAGATTGCAGAAGAGGGGATATTTTGCTGCAAATCTTCTTGTGTGTTTCTGCCTATATTTTGGTTAGAGGGTTAGAGAGGTGTTTTATATTTTTGACGTAGAGTCTCTATAAAAACCTTGTTGTAAAAACCTTGACCATTATAGTGCATTTGCTTCCTGGGATTGGAAGGACACTGGATGTAGGCATTGAGGCCGAACCAGTATAAAAACCTGCGTTTGAATTCTCTATCCTTACACTTTTACATTTAGTCGACTCTACAGTTTTCGTAGTCTACTTAGTAATTCCGCTGCACTTAAATTTTTCATTATTTGCGATTTAAGAAATTGTGCAAAGGTGTTTGCTTTGTGAAAAAGATTTTAAAAAGACTCTGATTTTGGAATCTCACCAATTCACCCCTCTCTTGGTGTTGAAAAGAAGCCTACCTATTTTTCAACAATTTCTACGTTAGATTCATGTCTCTGCATTCAATTCTAGGATTAGTACTCAGTTTTCCAGTTTTCCGAGTTAGATGATTTTCTGAATTTAGGAAGTTTGGTCTGCACTTGTTTTTTTTTTTTTGTAAATTCTGTTTTAAAGTTCCATTAGCATTGTTATAAACCTATTTGAATGTTTATATCATGATTCAATCCATAGTATAGCATATAAACACATTCTACATATCAGACCACATGAACACGCTTACTATCAAAGCTATCACGCTAGAGTTGGACTGGTGCTGTCCAGTACTGGTTTTTGAGTGCAGATTTGATCATTCTACCGTGGTTTGACAGTTCTTAATTCATCTCATGCATAATTTTAGTGATTCAAATATGTCTCATTCATTCGGATTGTAATATCTCAATACCATTACATTTCTTGGGCACTAATCAAAGCCTGTGATATTATTGTAACGATCCAACAAAGAATGATTGGCACTTGCAGCATCTTTGCTAATTATGCAGAAAAGTTTATTGAATAGTCAACAATACGGACTACATGAACACCTTCCATTCTTCTGTATCTACTACTATAATACCACAATTTTCTGAAAACTCAAGTTAATGATGAATTTCTTACATGATTGAAACGTTTTCACACTTCCTCTGTTTGTTTTACATCAAGAAATGACATCTATATTAGTAAGAAGTGACCTATCAGCTCAAATTCCCGTTTAAGAGCCAATCACAAAATTGACAGATCTCACTATGAAGAATAGTATAGACACATTACTCTGCTTCTCTGAACTGCCAACCAATTCTCAGCAAAAAGTAAAAAGAAAATCCGTTGCCTAAACAAGGTTGCCTTATTCAATTGCTACGTGTCAATGTCAAACCCCTTTGTCCAGACAGGGATGCAGTATATTAGTATTCCCAAGGAGAATGAAACAAAAACTGTAATAACGGCATAGGCAGAGGCTCTCCAAGGATGACTGCTTTCTCTCATTGCATTGAACTCAGCAGCAAAAGTAGAGACAGTGCTCAAGCACCCCATTAGGCCAAACTGTATTCCTGCTACAACAGTATCACAATCTCTGGTGTTCACCTGCATCAGACAAGTAAATAATGTTTATGATTTATGTAATAACAGACATGAGGGAAAGAATTAATCATAGTATTCTCCAAAGAAATTCAACAAAAGCCAATTTCCCAACACAGATAAATCTTACTGTCATATCTAATTCGGAACCTATGAGTCTATGAATTCTAGCTTAGAGATTGGACAAGGCAATTATAGGGGACTTGAACATGAATGATGACAAAGAAACTTACTGCGTTCTTCACACTGGCAAGTGCAGCCATAATACAAGCTGCTGATACATTGGCAATTAAAGTCCCGAATGGAATCCATTTAAACAACCCTTCCTTTCCCAATCCACGCCCGTTTAACCTTGCTAAGAACCATCTAATCCACACACCCATGGGTCCAACCATGCAAGCAAACCATAACTGTGCAGAATTACCACCGTGCTTGAACTCAGCCTTTACTAATGCACCACTTACACCCCACAATATGCCTAATATAACCATGAACATCACCATAACTATCAACTGACGATGGTAGCTGTCTACTCTGCAGTTTATCTTATTAACATCTTTCCCCGAACTAATACCCAGTCGGTGGAGGAGCCACCTAAAACCCTTGGCAGTTTCAATCCCAAACTGGATGGAATAGGCAACGAGAAATAAACCTGAAAATTTGTAATTGTAAAACAAATTCATCTTATCAATTGAGCAATAATGAGGAAATAAAATCATCAATTAATCCACTAGGTTATTTGCTTGAAACAACAAGCTTAGAACAAACAGCACTATGAATACACTCATTTACCTAATAGAAAGCCAAGTGAAGCGAAGAGCCAATGCCCGGAAACACTGAGTTCAAGCATTTTTTGATTCCAACCACTGAAGGTTGTAAGGCTTCCTAAGTAACCAGTTGTTATTGCTATAGCTAGATGCTCTGACACTTGAGATATGTCTCCTTTGAATACCACACCAAACCAACCCATAAGAAACGAACCAATCTGGAAACAATGTTAAAATTTGCATTAGATTGTCTGAATCAGCTTCCTCACAATTGAATACCAAAATTTCTGACAGTACTTCTATGTTTTAAGTTTGAACTTTGAAGCTTCTAAATTTGTTGGTAACCAAGACACAAAATATTGAGGATGGAAAAGGGAACCCACCATATTAGAAGGAAGATCAACATAAAGAATGGTTTGGTCGCTTGTCACATGGGCAACCCCAGGGCCAAATAACTTCTGCAGTAAATATCTCGTTAAGACCTGCATAGTATTCTCGCAGTTTGTGTATTAGATTTTTGTGGATAACTGCATGTCATAATATAAACTCATTGTCACAGCTGAAATTTGCCATATCCTCTCTCAATCGGCAATAGAATTCTGAATTGAAACAATGCCATTCTGCACCAACAAGTTAGCCATATCTAACACGTCAAGCAAAAGTTTAGGAGATATTACCCCAAGAATTCCAAAAACCGCCAAATGAACCAAACATGAAGTATAGTCCAGCAACTCTGGCAAACCTTTAGGAGGGTCCTGAAAATAGATCATACGGTTAATTAATAACCAAATCACAGAAACCAAAAATCTCGGGACTACATGAAAATCAAGCGTTGAAGCTCACATGTTCTGTGTCTTCAAAACCTACGATTCCATCAGTGGAAAGTGGGGAAAGGGATGTGAAGACAGGAGGCAAAGGCCCAACAGAGGAATGGGAATGCGATTTGTGTTCATCTGGAATGGAAACAACAGCTTCTTTTTCTGACCTGTTGTTGAAGGACAAACGGAAACTATTGCTCTCACTAAACCTCCTGCTTCCAAGAGCTCTATCTCCAATGTCTCCAGCCTCTGAAACACTCTCATTCTCATCATCATTTTCTATATGATAACTTACGTGACTTGATATGCTTAATGAACGTCTTCTGATTGACGAACCCCCACTATTCATTCTCTCCATCTCAACAACACCACTTTCTCTAACCACCTTAAACCGCGTTGAACACCTATCTAAATACCAGATTCATGTTAAATTACGAGACCGAAGGTGATGATGTTCTTTAGCAGTTTTATTGTCTATATAGAAATTGAAATAATATAAATAAAATAGATATATTATTTTAAATAAATTCGCATTAATTTCAAGACAAATAAATTCATAAAACAATGTGACCACCGTCGAAGTCCTTAAATTATTAAGATCCAATATATTAAGTTTGTTGACAGAGTTACTAGATTAATATATTTCTAAGTTTTTTTTTTGTTGACACGTGTCTAAATGAAGACCCTGTTTTTGTGTGGATTAATATAAATTAGATTTGATTTTTCCACAGCAGATCTTACACGTAACAACACAATCTATAAATTTACAATTTCAAAATTGAAGTATATTGTTTTCTTTTTTGGTCTTCGGTTTTCTGATAAAATAAACCTTTTTTTCGTCACCTCACGAGTCACGGTTCCCTCAAGAAGATTCCTTATTTGAGGCGTCGACTGCTTTGGCTTGGAATTTCCAATACATCCAAAACCAGTTACAACTACCTTTGGTTCACGATACACACGAAAATCCAGAAAATAAAAATAAACAAATAAGACACTATTATTAAGTTTTAAATCAAATCTTAACAGATAGAACAGTCTTACAAATACACTATTTTAATATATTATTCAAGAATATAAGATTTCTAGCATTTTTATACTTTTACATATACATCTTAAATATAAAATTAAATATTTATTGATAGTCTAGTAATAGTCTAATAACTAATAATCCAATAATTTCAATAAATAATAAGATTAACTTTTTAAAATAGATTTATATTATATTAATAAGTAGATTTTAAATTTAAACTAACCTTTTTAAAATCAAATTAAAAGTAGATCTTCGTATTTAGTGTAAATTTTTCATATCATTAATTGACATAGAATCTCCGATAGAGTATCTTACAATTTTATTAAGTAAATTCATTTTAACTGATGAAGATTTAACAAGACTAATATAAGATTAATCACTTTTATCCTGTTATTTTGTTGGGACATTCTTCATTGAAATCTTTTTTAACAAAAGAATCCCTTTGTTTTTCATAATTTTGAACATAAAACTTTTAAACTAAATATTGATATAATATCCCAAAATATAGTATTAAATTATATAACAAAATATAGCATAAAAAAATTAAAGTCCTTATAGATATAACTTCAATTTAAAAAAGAAAACTAAAATTGTGTCAAGTCATCCAACTTTAACTATGACAAAAAGAAAATATTTTAAACTAAAATCCTCATATATATATATATATATATATATATATATATATATATATATATATATATATAGACACACACACACACTTCACCTTAACTTAATATTAGAATTAATTTATCTTTTGAAGTCTTTAACTTGTAAGACTTACTTCACCTTGTTAATAACTCATTGCAAAAGTAAATTAACCCTGTTTAATAAATTATCCCAAGAGATTAATAATTAATATATAATTTTATACCGTGGGAAAATAGTTAATTTATAGTTTCGTATGTGTAATAGGGAAAAATATAATCATATGTTTGTAAGTTTTTCTTAAGATTTAAGAATGAATAAAGATAGAGAAAAAAAATGTTCACACTAGGTAGAAATGTATTGTATTGGAGTTATATATAAAAACATAATCTAGATGTTTATATGTATAAGGAAGAAGAAAAGAAAGTGCAGATTAGTTGCTACACATGCTCAGTTAACATTCTTAATGACTATTTTTATTTTCCATTTTGCCTATGTATATTTGTATTATTTGCATCATCATTCATTTTATAATTTAACACTTTATTTAAGAAAATCATTTCTAGAGCTTAAAGATTTAAATATTTTATACAATATTGTAGATTTTTTTTCTCGATTGTTACAATTTAAATTAAAGAGAAAATCTATTTAAAAAAATAATGTTTATACAATACCATTATAAGACTAATACTTGTCCATATCTCATCTTCTTAACTTCCACTTTATTTAAATATATTTACTATCTAATAATTTAAAGATATAAAATATGAAAGAGTGTTTTTCACATATCTTATGTGTCTTTGTTCTAAATATTTTCGGTCGCTAGATATCACGAGTCTTTCTCTATCTAATTTTTTATAAATCTGAATCACTCATAAAAAGTGAGTTAGTAAAAATGTCAAAATTATTAGGTGCATAGTACTAATCCCAACCTCCAAAATTATTATGCACATTTACATAAATTTGTTGGTAAAAGAGTGGCCAAGTTAGAGAAAAACAAGGAGAGAAAAAGTCTGCATTTAAGAATAAAGGCTTAATTACCATTTTAGTCCCCAAGTTGGGGGCTGAATTTCTGTTTTTAAAAGTGATTTAATTTGGTCTCCAGCTTACTGATTTTGCTTTTAATAAGTCCCTTCCGTTAAATTAGCATAAACGGAATTAAATCATGCTGACCTGGCTGCACTTTTTTCTCTTTCCTCTGTTGTTGCTGTCATCTTTTTCTCTCTCTCTTCTATTTCTCTCACCATTAATTATCTAGCACCTTTTTTTCTCTATCTTCTACTTCTCTCATTATTAATTACTTAAATTAAGTTTCAGCTTTTTCTCTTTCTATTGGAACATGTGAAAGTTGCAAGCAGATGTACCAGACAGTCACTGTTACAACTCGAAACGTGTTCCTTTCTCTCATTCATTCTTCTCTATCTCTTTAGTTTCCTCCTTCAAACACATAAACGGTCACATTTCCAACATCCCAATAACTCCACCATCTCTCATCTTCTTCTTCTTCTTCTTCATCTTTTTCATTTTCTTCACACACACTATTAAATTCCACACATTAACCCAAATCCAAACCCAGCCCATTTCACTTCCTTCATCTCTTTCACTTTCCAATCATTCTCCCACAATGTCTACATCAAAAAGCCTCGTTCTTTCGCTCCTCATCCTTCTGGGCTTCTCACCGCTCATCATCGCCACTGATGGCGGTGTTCCGCCGCAGGAGCTCTGGTGTGTGGCGTAGAACAACGCAGAGGACGCGTCGCTGCAGGCCACGCTCGACTGGAGGCCTTTGATAATAGATGTTTCGGATTGTGAGAATCTTGTATCGGTCCTCCACCATTAAATTAATGTTCAGAGGAATGTGTTACTCTTTTAATTAATGTTGAAATATCAGGTACAGAATATGGCAGGAAATAATATTCACTTTTTTCTTATAATTAATGTTCAGAGGAATAGAAAAGAAAGAGAATAAGATGTCAGGAAAATATCAGAGCATGATTTAACTCCGTTTATGCTAATTTAACGGAAAGGACCTATTAAAAGCAAAATCAGTAACCTGGGACAAAATTAAATCACAAGCGGGTATCAAACAGAAATTCAGTCTCTAACTAGGGGACTAAAAAGGTAATTAAGCCAAGAATAAAATATGACTAGAAAGTTTTGTCAAAATAAGAGGTCAAGAAAACAAATTAAAGAGTTAAAAAACAGGGAGATTACAAAAGTATAATCACTTTGGGATTGTCTATTGAAAAAGGAATATTTCTCCTAAATTAATTCCACAGGCTTTTTAAAGAAAACGTAAATGCCTCTATTGGTGTTGGAAAAAACTACTAAACAAGCTAGGATTGTTAAAAAAATAAAAATAAAAACTGACCATTTTAGCTCTTAAATATTATAAACACAGACATTTTAACTTTCCCATTTGAATGGATGGAAAGATTAAAGCACCTCAAAATTGCAATTTTGAAGGAATACTTTGATTTCTTTACAATGGTTATTGCTGCCGAAACCCAAGCATCCGAAACATTGACTATCATAGCCCTCTCAAGAATACATCAGTTTAGGTATTCATGATTAGAAATCTTTCTATCTCAACATAAACAAGATTTATAAATTCAAAATTTAGACTTTTCACTAATTTTTGTATACTGTTCTTTGATAAGATTCAAAATATTCTCATGTTTGATATATTATTTTTTTAATAGGGTTAAATATGTTTTTAGTCTCTATATTATTAAGCGGTTTTGGTTTTACTCTCTCTTTTAAAGTAAGGTACATTTTAGTCATCTTTCTTAAGGAAACTTTGATTTTAGTCCTCCAAAACTAACACCGTTAAAAATCTATGAGAAAATCAGCTGACGTGGCTAACGGTGGATTGACATGCGAGTCTGTGTTTCTCACCTTTTCTCCCTCTCTCTTCCTTCCATCTTCTACCCTTCCTTCCATCTTTCACTCCGAATGCACTCAAACTCTATCTTCCAGACCCCATCTTCTTCCTCCTTTTTCTTTCTCCAGATTGACGACATTTCTATGTGCCTTGCTACCAATCACGGGTCATCCATTTTTGGAACAGAATTACAGGATTGCAGGAGTGCCGTCAATAATGGACTCCACGTATGGAAAAACTTTCTTCATCACGTGGTCACTTCATAAAACTAAAGAATCTATGAGAAAATCTTCACTGCAAAATTTACACAATTGTGGTCACCGCAAATGTTTTCGTTTAATATTTTATCTATCACTGTAAATTGTATTTTTTTTTGAAAAAAAAAACTGTTTAAACCTTGAAAAACCTATACAACATGATAATTTATTAAATTTTAATGGATTGAATTTATTTTTAAAATTAAACATCTTAAAAAAAATTATATGATTGAAAAATAATAAACAATTAACATTCTTAATTATATAAGATATATATTTTTCTTTCGATATATATATATATTTATTATAAAATAATTTTAAAAATTCTAACGGACGAAAATAACTTTTTAAAATTAAAAATAATAAAAACTTAATTAAGATCAATAATATCTTAACAAAAATTAAACAAATTAGTTTTAATATTAATATATAATAATAATTGAAGAAAAGAAAATCAAACATGTGGGCAAATCCAAGCTTGGAGAAGTGGCTTCTCGGCCATCACTCTCCACTATTATAGGAAACGTATCTGGAACTAAAACATGACTAGCTGATCTTTCTCTTTTCTGAGCATATTTCAAGTTATTCTTAAGCGGAATAGGGGACAATGAAGTCAGCCTTCTTATCGTGCTACTAATCGCTCGATCATTTTCTCCTTGATCATTTGATGCACTTCTACTCAACAACAGTTCTTCAGTGAATTCAAGATCACTGGCATTGAAATCATACCCAGGGTGAGAAGTTTGTTTCTATAAGCCAATATCTTCTCCTCTGCCATTCTCTTGTAGTGGCTCGCCTTCATCTTTACTGCAGCCTTCTCTCCTTGCAACCGCAATATTATGTCCATGGTTTCACTGGTTGTAGTTGCAGAGGCTTCTCTTTCCTCACTAGTGCAGAAAGGGCTTTAGACGTCTGTTATTTTGGACTTTTAACGTCTTTTTCACAACCGACGTCATTACGGGTGACGTTAATGGAACGTCGAATTTACATATAACAGATGTCTATATAGACGTCAGTTAGTGCCATGTCCAAACGTCGGTTAGTGCCTACACCGACGTCTAAGAACACTGTATAGACTTCGATCATGGCATTAACCGACGTCTATATGTCTAAGGTCACTATAGACGTCGGTGTATGCATTAACCGACGTCTAATATAGTCATTGTGTTTTAGTGCAGTTTTGTTCCTGTCTTTGGATAGCCTAGTAGCACACTCTGTCTTTGCTAGTTTCCCCCTAAAAAAAGCTTGCGTCTTTTGAAATTCTTATGACATTTCAACCCAAAACCGAACCTGGGTTCTTGCCTAATTCCATTTTCAACCGCAAGATGAAAAAATTACGACGAAACGATAACCAAGCAACGACCCAAGATCGTTTTTGGGTCGAAACGCCATAAGAAATCCAAAAGACGCCGCTTTTTCTGGGAGGCAGCTAGCAAAGGCAGAATGTGGTACTATGTTACCCCAAGAGAGGAACAAAACTGCACTAAAACACAACACAACGAAAACACATTTTAATCAGTTGAATTAGAAGATAATCAATAAAAGACTAATATAATCGGATTGAAACAAAGTTTAAACGGTTAAATAAAAAAAGACGCACCTGGAATGCAATGCCGCATGAGAGAAAAAGGAGAGGAGGAAGACGATGATGTTTGCGTAACTGCGAGTTTGTGATTTATTTAACATGAATTTAGACATCGGTTAGCTCACTAATGTGACGTCCAAGATAACTTTTAATCTGCCTTTTGCAGGCAACTTAGACGTCGGACACAAGGGTAGCCGACGTCTACGGTCAGGGAAGTAGACGACAGTTGACCTGGGGTGCCGACGTCTATAACATTTTAGACGTCGGCCCCCTACTACTGGACGTCGAAGTGCCTGCGAGTTTGGTGAGTAGCATTAATTACAACCACATAGACGTCGGTCCCCCCAGAAACCAGACGTCTATGTGGCAGAAATTGACTGTCTTCTCGCCTTCCTGTCAGACCCATTGACGTCAAGTCAAGGGGCACAGACGTCTATAACATTATAGACGTCGATTAATTATTACGCGACGTCTAAGCACCTGAGAATCAAGTGAAGAGCATTAATTGCAGCCAGATAGACGTCTGCCCCCCTCACAACCAACGTCAATGGGGCAGAAAAGACAGTCTTCTCGCCTACCTGTCAGGCCCTTGGACGTCTGGTTAGGGAGGAACAGACGTCTACTATATTATAGACGTCGTTTGCCTTAGAAACCGACATCTTGGTTACCAACTTATTTACAGTAATGCCACCGTCCATTAATATAAGTCGAGCCACCTTTTAACCGACGTCTTGTGGGTGACGTTAAACAGCGTTTTTGCACTAGTGCCTTATCCAACTCTGCATACAGCTTCTGCAAAAGTTGTTGTTGGGCACGAAGCGTCTCCTTCATGACTGTTATATCACTCTCAGCCATGCTGCTTTCTACCATTTGATGCTTAAATGTTGAGGGAACCGGATACGCGAAACCTGTAACCGAATACACCTCCTTCGCAAATCCTTGTGAAAGCTGGAACCGGATTCGGTTTTTAGTGGAACCGAATACATCAATATCTTTTCTGCTTCAAGCTTCGTCTTCTTCATCGGGTTGCCTCCTCATCATCAAGCAAGCGCCTTCGTCTTCATGAGAATGAGACTTCCTCAACCTGCAACAACGATAGAATAGTGTGCAAGAAACATTACCTCAGATTGCCATCTCCACAACTCCTCACTTTCAACAGAAAAGTTCAGCACACATACAAAACTCTCACTCGCACAAAGCTCCTCAGTCACACTGCAATGGCCTGCAAAAGCCAGCCTATGCATGGCTAGGACAGTGCATCACATGGGCAACGACACTATTTACTCGTGAAAGCACAATGCATTTACTCGTGAAAGCACAGTGCATTTACTCGTGAAAGTACAGTGCATGGCATTTTTATAATCTGCTTTCAGTTGCTTATTGGAATCAATTCTTAAACTTAAGAATTGAATAACGTTTCAAATGTTATGCAGGACTGAAGATTGTGTTGTAATTTTAATAATAGTAGAGGGCATTTCAGTCATTAACACCTAAATCAGTGTAAATCCTTTCGAAACAGCGATGATGCTCTGAACAATGCGATCTCGTAAATATGCGTTTTTCCATCGTTGGTAATCAGCACAAACGAACACGTTTTTTATTGCATTCATCGCTCGCAAATTCGCTTGAACAGTAAAATCTGTTCAAGCGAACAAAGCATTAGTCCAGAGTTGCCGTCACAGGGAAGCCTGAGTCTAAGACCTGCAGGTACTGAGGCACCTTCTGGTTCCTCTAGCTGCTGACCCCAATGTAAACTATCTTGCTGACCTGATGAGGTTGACGTAGAAGACAATATGCCTAATCCACGAAGAAAAGAGGCATTTGTAGCAGCTGCACCCATTTGGGGCGGCTTTTTGCAGCAAAGCAATAACAGACATGGTTGGCTGTGGCAGTGGGACATATTGACGACACTCCTACAATTCTGTTCCAAAAATGGATGACCTGTGATTGGTAGCAAGGCACATAGAAATGCCATCAATCTGGAGAAAGAAAAAGGAGGAAGAAGATGGGGTCTAGAAGAGAGAGTTTGAGTGCATTGGGAGTGGAAGATGAAAGGAAGGGTAGAAGATGGAAGGAAGAGAGAGGGAGAAAAGGTGAGAAACATAGAAACACTAACTCACGTGTCAATCCACCGTTAGCCACGTCAGCTGATTTTTAACCGTGTTAATTTTTGAAGACTAAAATCAAAGTTTCCTTAAAAAGATGACTAAAATGTACCTTACTTTAAAAGATGAATTAAAATCAAAACCACTTGATAGTATATGGACTAAAAACATATTTAACCTTTTTTAATATATTTTGAAAATTAGTGTTAATTTATCCTTATCCTAATATCTCGTCACCCAAGTAGTTGCGCCAATACAGAGTGTGGCGTGAAATCCGAGACATTTTAACCAATTCATGATATATTGGCCCTTACCCGCAAAACTAGAGTCAAGCATAATATAGTCAACTGCTGCAAGTGCAACATTTTCCAGAAAAAATTACAACATCACTCTCATTATCTGTGATTACATCCCAAGTAAGGTTATAAGCATCATGCAAGCAGCAGAATTCTCAGCATCCTTTAACTTAGATTTTTCGCAGCCATTCTTTATTTGAAAGACCCCCTCCTCTTCTTCAATAGTTATCTTAACAGAAGAAACAAATCTCTTCTTATGAGAGGGACCCAACTCCTCTGCAATCCTATATCCCATTGCCAAGATATAATTAGTTACTCAACATATCAAAAGTTTCACACCTGAAAATTAATGTTACTCATTTAATAACCCATCTTAAAAAAAAAAAATACCTGTATTCTGGTTTAGGCCATTTCTTTTTCTGGCAGAGTTCGTTTAGTTTTTGTTTAGCTGTTTCAATAATCATATCCCCATTGTCATCCGTATAACAGTTTAGCTGCATGTCACTAATGGAAGGACTCATACTGGTGGGAGAAAGCATACATTGAAGTCTATCCAACGCAATCTTGGCAGCATCAAGTTTAGCCAAATCCTTTTTAGCAGAGGAAGCAGAGGCTATACACTGTCCATCAACAAAGACATAAGCTATACTATCTGTTTCGTTCCGCACAGATTTAATCTCAGGGAGCTTCCCCCATTTCTGGCATATTTTAAATAATTCCGTCACCGGATGAGGCTGTTGCTCCAAATCACCAGGTGTCACTATCGGTTCCAAAATTACTCTAAATTTCTGTCAAAATCATAATCACAGTCACAATCCACAAATCAGGTTTTACATCTGTTCGTACTGTTTTTAATGCAACTTGAAAAATTTGAAGCCACCACCCCTGTATTGTAATCTTGAGCCAATCGAAAACCTCATCCAAAAATATTATGAACGTTATAATTCTTTCTCAATTCATGTTCAAAACATGGAAAATAATGCAAAAAGTTATCACATTATCACTTACGAAACCCTGGATTGCAATTTCAAAACTCAAAAAAGTTGCCATCATTCATTATCAGCTTTCAAAAAAATCAATGCAAAAACACCAGGCAAAAAATAAAAGTAAAACCTTAACTAAAAACCTTTAATACACACCTTCCAGAATTTCTCCAGGTCGGATCCCAGATCAAAATATATAGCTCCTGCGACGGACTCTACGATATCTGCAAGGACCTTGGGCGCCCCCACGGATCCACCGTGCGCCACAACAGAGTAATTCTCTAGGGCGACAGCGTGCACAAATAGTTCGATCTGATCCCTAAGTGTTGGGAAGCTGTGACGGATGAAACGGTGGAGGCCGTGACGGATGGCAACTCGTGCCAGCTTCTCTGTGCTGACGTTGGCATCAAGTAGGCCAGATAGTTGACCAGGATCGAGCTTGGGGTAGGCGAGAAAGAGGTGTTTGCTGATGGCTAACCTTATAATGGGGTCTCCCACGAACTCAAGACGTTCATAAGAAACACCTTCGGTGAAAGATGAATGAGTGAGCGCTTCTTCTAGAAGCTTCCAATTTCTGAATCTGTAGCCCAAGATTCTCTCTACCTCTTCCATCTCCTTCTGATTTCTTTCAACCTTTTTTCTCTGCTAAGACTGACTCGGAATCTTATTCTCTCTAACTCCATTTGGGAATTTGCTTACTACACTCATCCAATTCCTCCTTGCAGGCCCACAATATTTGGAATTCCTGTTTTACCCTTTTTATTTTATTTGAAAGTTTCAAGACATATTGTTGTGCTGGTGACTGAACCTGGAAGAGAGTTATGCTGGTAAGGTGTGGTGGAGCTCGTGGTGGTGGAATTCGTGTTGGTATTTCATGGTGGTTTTCGTTTCAAAATGATGAAGTTCAGGTTGTTGGAATTCGGAATCCGGATTGATGTTTCACGAAGTGTTAGAGGAATATTCCAAAAAAGAAAATCTAGAACAGTGCTGCTATCTTGTACATTCTGAAAACAACATCCTGAAGTATATGTTCATTGTTCAATTACTTTTTTCAAGAACCAATCACATAATAAGTAAATAATTTTAAAATATTATTAAAAAAATGTTGTTAAAATATTATTATCTTTTTAAAAATATATTTAACATATATTCATATTATTTATCAATAAAAGGTCTGAATAATATATTTTTAAATATATATATGTTTTAAAGAAACAAAGTCATATTCAAGTTATAAATTTCTATTGCTGCAAAAATATATGTAATATCGCATGCCCGTTTTATGTTATCAAACTTTTTATTTGGTTAAGATTTAAAAGAAAAGAGTTTATAAAATATATTTTCACTAAAATTCAAAAGTGTTTATAAAAAGGATGATAATAATTTTTTTTAATAATTTTTTTTATAATAAAATATGTATCACTATTTTATTGATTTATTTCACTTTATTTAAAAAAAAAATTAAAATAAATCAAATACAATTCATTATGTATTGGAAAATAATTATAAAAAAAAATTGTTAAAAAAACTTTTTCTTATAAAAATTATATGCAAAGAATGATAAACATGTTTATTAAATTAAAAATAAAATAATAGAATTATAAAATTTAACGTTATTAAAATAATATTAATGTAATAGTTAATATTATTAAAGTGATATTAATAAAATATTTAATATTATTAAAGTAAGGATTTGATTTAAATTATGGATAAATTCATATACCTATTTAAGAAAAGAATCACCAATGAAAATTCCCAATTACATTATCTAATTTTATTATATCTAGTTAAAAACATGGTTTTAAGCCATTTCTAATTTTCGTTTTTCTTTAATGTCCTGATATTGTGACACCCGTCCCTTGTCTAACTAAGGTATTTATGTTATTAAGGTTTTTGTGTTTAATTTATCATTTTACTCTTCAGTGCTTTCCAGAAGGTATTCTTGAAGGTTGGTTTTCCGGTCTTTTTCCCTTTCCCAGCACTGTGGTCCTGACCTGATTCAGTGGAACTTGGACAAAAAATTTTGTAGTTGCAATTCAATATTTTGAAGAAGAGGTTGGAGGTTGTTGGGATGGAAATTGGGACAGTAAAATAAAGGAAACCAGAGGCATGCGCCAGCAAAATAATCAACTTTTAACTTCTCGAATCAAGGACAGAGAAACAAATATATAGCACAAATCACAAAGAATGTTCTCAATCGTACCTGAAAAATCTATCTCACCACAGTATCAGTAACTGATGACATGTGCATATATATCATGGCAGCTGATGCATTAGTATCATGATCAGAACCCAACCTTATATTCTCCAAAAAGAAAAAGAGCTTAAAAAAATATTATAAAAAACAGAGAAGATATTTGTGAAGTGTCAATAATGTGTTTTGGATAAGGCAACGCAGGGATTGGTGGGGGAGATTGCAACACAGTGAGATTATAGCAAGAAGGATACGGATGGGTCATCCTAAACAATAATATAAAGGGAATGAACAAATCACAACCATCCCACTTCACTCTTCCCTCCAATTCAGCGTTCAAAGCTTTCTCAAACCCCGAAAGGAAACTTCTAGGTTCTTCCAGAACCTTCTATTCCGTTCCATTCCACCTCTTCGGCACCCATGGCCGACACTCCGAGATCCAAGGGCACCGTTAAGTGGTTCAACCAGGATAAGGGTTTCGGATTCATCACTCCCCAAGATGGTTCCAGTGATCTCTTCGTTCACTACTCTGAAATCCGATCCGACGGCTACCGGTCCTTGACCGACGGTCAGTCTGTCGAGTACCTCATCGTTTACGAAAACGACGGCCGCCCCAGCGCTGTCGATGTCACCCTGGCCACGGTGGTCGACGTCACCCCCGCCACGACCGGCGACGTAAGCCCCGCCGTTTGATCTCGCCGTCAATCATAGACCGCGTCCATGTCTGTATTTTGCCTGGACGGTCTGTTGTATAAGTTACGTCTTATGATCTAAGTTATGATTGGATAGTATGAAGGACTTCTGTATTTTGTTTTGGATTGTATTGTTCGACCATATGGTTCTTTTCCCTTTTTCTTTTTCTTTAGATATTTCGGTGTTATATGTAAACTTTCAATATTAATAACAATATTTTTTCTTTTCGGCTTTTTCACTTTTTTTTCTTTTCTTTCTTGTTGTTTTGGGTATAAAATAGTACTGAGGGTTAAGAACTGGATGGACGTAGTTTGAAGCGTTTTAGTGGTATAGAAGGTTCGATGATATGTGAAGACTGTGAACTGATAGGGACTGAATTGGTTGGCGAGGGCTGCTAACTGATGGAGACCGAACAAGTTTGTTTTCGTTCTCCAAGCCAAGAGAGCGAGTACTTGTCAAATGCATTCTGACGCTCAAGTCAGTTAAGTGACCAAATTGTTATATCAAGGATGCAAGTAATGCATAATATGTAGTGTATGCAATTTGTCCAGAAATCATACCTGAGACTCTTATTTATATTGGATGTAATGAATTTTTACTTTTCGTAGACGCTGATAACGACTCAATAACGCCTTAACCTCTATTAGGGACTTTAATCCACTATCACCACTTATAATCTGACCATGTGATCGATCAAGATAATTATTTTAGACGTCGACTTGGTTGTGTGCAGGAAACCGTACGGTATCAACAATACGGTACACTTGTCTTATGGTTTCTTTACGATGGTATCAGAGCACGTCTTTTGAAGTGTTACAGTGTGCACAATGTATCTCTCAGCAAAACACGATTTATCATTAAAGATATATATACATGATTCAGTGATAACACTAACACTCAGAATTCGGATACTGTTCACATTGTTTGTTTGTACTAGTATTTCAAAATTAAAGAATGGATTTCCTTGATTATGATATTACTTGGATCATAGATTATGGTGTTAGAAATCATGTTGTTTCAAAAAGAATTATTATTCATATTGGAAAAGTATAAAACCAATTACTATCGAATTTCCTTATGGTCATTGAACCTTGGCTCTTTCTTTAATTTGGAACTACTAAGTTAATTGATGATTTTTTTTTTTTCATAACGTTCTTACATTCCTTCTTTCAATCTTAATATTACTTTTGAATCAAAGTTAATTAATCAAAATAATTTTATGATTATCTTTTACCCTGACTCTTGTATTATTTAGGAAAATAGCTCCAAAAAAACTATTGCTACAGCTAAGACTCTTCGTGGCCTTTATATTTTTCTCTTCGAAGAAAAATATTTGTAAGAATTTCAATTTTTTTTTTTACTCGGCCTGATTGTAGTGTTTTGGATATTGATGTTTAGCATTGTCGCATGTATATATATGATAAAATGAACTTTATTAAACTGATATACAAAGTAGGAAATATTATGCTTGCAATGCCTGTCATTATGCTAAGCAAAAAGGACACTTCTAAACTTTTAATCTTTTGCATTTAGATATTTGGGCCCTTGTAATATTTTTTATTTATTTTAAGAACATAGATATTTTCTTATGATTGTGATGATTATCAAGTTTAGTTGGAAAAGTCTTTTCAAATAGTATAAATAATTTTATTAATCTTGTTGAAACTCAATTTGAAACCAATATTAAAAATATTATATTATGTGTGTTGCTCGTGTCATTCTTTTAGAGTAATTTGTTCAAACAAATTTGAAACTATGCTATTACTATGTTTTCTATGTTGTTAATTGTATAGCTAGTGTTGTTTTAAATGATCAACCAAAACTTTATAACAAAGCTCCCAATGTTTTCTTGTTTTGTGTGTTTGGTTGTTGAGATTTCAAGCCTAATATTAAAGGATATATGGGTTAACATTTACATACACATCACATTTTTTATTTTTGTGATGTTATGTTTTATGATGAAAAAATATTTTCTCATTGTCACTATTAACATTAATCAAAACTATTATGAGTTTGAGAAAAACCTCTTAGACCAGTCTTATTAATTATTTGAGAATCATATATTTAATGATGACAATCCCTTATAATTACTTAACAATCATAGAGTGTTCACTCTACATTCCATGAAAAATAATGATACACATAATCCACAAGATATATAGTTAAAGATTCTATTAGTGAAAAAAGAGACAATATAAGCCCTAATAGACTATTTTGATCTTAATGGTTCACCTATCCAACGATCTTCATGTATAAGACACATGTGTATTTGAAGGAGAGTATCATAATATTCTTACAAACTCCTATAAAAAATCATAGCAAATTAAATATTTAACATCAGAATGTGTGTTTTATGATATATTTTCTTTAAATACAACAAGTATATTGTTATGATCACCATTATCTCTAATCCAAAATCTTATAATGTTTAAACACCCTAATTAGTTTACAACCACAAAGGAAGAAATAAAAAATCTCTTGAAATCAACAACACATGGATCATGGTCTCTAACTCAATATAAACAAGCTATTGGTTACAAATGTGTATACAAAGTTAAATACAAAACAGATGGTTTTTTAGATGGCTACAAAGTAAGGCTCTTTGCTAAAGGATTTACACAAAAATAAAATTTAAATTCTTTTTTGACATTTTCTCACCAATTATAAAATTAATCATTTTGTGTGTTTTTCTAGCTACATTAACAAGTGACACCTTAAACAATTAGACATTAACAATGTCTTCTAAAATGGAGATCTCAATTAAAAGATTTACATACAATTACCTCCAAGCTATAAAAATGATCAATATGGTTTTCAAATTAAATAAATCTCTATATGATCTTAAATAAGCCAGGAGGCAATCATTTTTTAGGTTGTCTTCTTTCCTTCAATCTCATGGTTTTAATCAGTGTAGTTTTTTAGCATTCATTGTTTACTAATCGAGAGATAATGATATTGCAATTTTACTTGTCTACATTGATGATATAGTGCTTGATGGAAATAAATATCAATGAGATTTTTAGAATAACAAAGCTTCTGGGTGATACTTTAAAAATAAAGACAATAAAAACCTTAAATTCTTTATAGGAATAAAGGCAACATGTAATAATGTTGGTATTACTATATGTGAAAGAAAATATGGTTTAGATATTCTTTGTGATATAGATATGCTTGGAGCTAAACTTGCCTCCACTCCCATGTATTATTCTCCGCACATATCCAAAGATGAAGGAATTGTTTTACAAGATCCATTAGAATATAAAACATACATTGGAAGATTGATTTATCTCAATAACACCATGCATAATATACACTAGTGTAAAAACAACGTATAACATCACATGTTTAACGTCGAACCACTGAATAGTCAATGTTAAAAATGACCGGTGGCACGTACGTTAAAAGGTCAGTGAATTCAATAAAAATATGAGCGGGAGATTGAAAATTCATTCACTTTATCTTAGCGGCGAGATCCTCTTCTCTTCTCAAACTTTTCTCGAACAAAGTTTGACGACCATCATAGGTAATCTTTCTTTCATTTGATACAAATGCATGTTAATTAACTAATTTATGTATGATTTTCGTTTGTTTTAACTGATTATTTTCGTGCTCTTGTCCTTTATAAACGCATTCTGCTTTCTCTCACGGGTGAGGACACTTTATTCCGATGAACCCACCTTTTGAAGGTTAGTTTTTGTTTTTGTTTTGAAGAACTTATTTGTTGAACTTGTTTGTTATTGTTTTTCTTTTGAACTTGTTTATGGTTGTTGTTTGGTTGAACTTGTTTGATTTGTTTGATTGAACTTGTTTGTTGGTTATTGTTGTTTGTTGTTGATAAAAGTTCATGCTTTATAAAATACCAAAAATTGAAATTTGTTGTTTTTCTGCTTTTCAGATCTCGTAGAGTTGTAAAAAAGAATCACAATTAATTAAAAAAAATAAAAAAAATTGATTAACGTCGAATATTGACAAAATTCGACGTTAAGTTAACGTCGTATATTGACAAAATTCAACGTTAAAGTTGAATTTTAATTCGACGTTAATTTAATGTCTCCTGATATGACGTCGTTCTCAAATTCGCTGTTAAAAGCCTAAAATATTCGATTTTGTACGCAATTTTTGTACTAGTGATATCACATGTTGCTCAAAAGCTCAATTGATATATTTCTTCTATTAATCGTCATACATAAGTCACTTATCATATTCTTTGCTACTTAAAATTCACTCTTAAAAAAAGTATTATTTTTTCAGTTGACCAACCCCTTCAAATATAAGTTTTAACTAATTTTGATTAGGTTGGTTGCTAGTACATTAGACGGCCTATCACTAGATATCTAATCTACATAGAAAGTTCTCTCATCTTCTGGAAATCAAATAAACAACCTACCATGTCAAGAAGTTCTTCTGAAACTAAGTATTATGCTTTTGCCTCCACAACTTGCTAAGTTCAATAGTTAATATATCTTCAACAATATTTTCATCTATATTATGTGAATGTACACCAACTATTTCTTATGATAATTAACTCTTTATCAACATTGCTTCAAATATGGTCTTTTACGAAAGAACAAAACATATATAGATTGATTTTCATCTTGTTAAAGAAAAAATGTTAGCCAACATTTTCAAGTGTTTTCCTATTTCTTTAACCAATCAGCTTGTTGATACTCTCATAAATCCCTTCCTTTAGCCAAATTTTACAACATATGTTCCAAGTTAGGAATGATATACCTCCACTCTTAGTTTGAGAAGGGATCTTAGATGATTGTTTCTCTTGGACAATCGATTTCTACCATATATATAAACTTATATTTGTTCGTTCATAACATTTTTTATTGTAATTTCATGAGGAAACAGTCATTTTTAACTTTGTTCATAAATTTTTATTGTAATTTCATAGGAAACAATTTATTGTTATTTATGTAATTAATTTCTCGTAATATGTTTATGGTACTTGTACTTACCTTTTTACGGTATATGAGTTTTAACTTTTAATAATTTAAGATTTTGATTTTAAATTAATGATAATTTAGTTGGACTATTTTTTTTTTATGAATTTATAGATTTTAAATAAAGATTTAAAGAAAAATAGTTTAACTAAATTTATTTCTTGATCAAAATCTCATATTATTAAAAATTAAAATTATATGCAAGTACATAAACACATCGGAAAATTAATTACATAAATAAACAGTCTTATTTACAATAATTGCCTGTAACTATTCGTATAAATAAGCTTTAAAATGAATTTGTCTTTACAAATACGATTTACCATTTTTATATTTATAAATATTTAAAAAAGTTGCGTAGAAAATAGTTGAACGTGAGAATATTATTTTGAAAGAATAAATAATTATTCTATTACGATCTCACCTTATATTCTCCAAAAAGAAACCGTCGTAGTGAAGATATTAGTGGGGTATGAATAATGTGTTGGGATAAAGCATGAGAAGTGGATGGCGAGGATAACTGTGAAATTATAGCAAGTAGGATGAGGATGGGTCCCACCTAACTATATTAATATATCGCTTTTATTTTCTTTCCACTGACACAAAATCCATACATACAATACCACATCAGCGCCTCCGTGGAATGGACGAATCACAATCGCCGCACCTCGCTCTTCCCTCCAATTCATCAGCGTCCTAAGCTTTCCCAAGCCCCAAAAGGGAAACTTCTAGGTTCTTCTAGAACCTTCTATTCCGTTCCAACTCTTCAGGACCCATGGCCGAAACTCGGAGATCCACGGGCACCGTTAAGTGGTTCAACGCGCAGAAGGGTTTCGGATTCATAACTCCCCAGGACGGCTCCGAAGATCTCTTCGTTCACTTCACTTCCATCCGATCCGACGGCTACCGCTCCTTGACCGAGGGTCAGTCTGTCGAGTTCCTACTCGATTACGGCGGCGACGGCCGTGCCATGGCCGTCGACGTCACCTCCGCCGTTAGATCTCGCCGTCCAGGAGGTTTTCGCGGTGGGAGCGGGAGAGGAAGAGGACGCTACGGCGGAGGGGAAGGCCGTGGTGGAGGGATCGGCCGGAGAGGGGCAGGAGGTTACGGCGGTGGAGGAGGAGGACCTGAGTGTTATAATTGTGGAAGAATAGGTCACTTGGCTAGGGATTGTTACCACGGACAGGGTGGTGGTGGTGGTGGTGGTGGTGCAGGTGGTGGTGATGGTAGGATACGGAGACGCGGTGGAGGAGGAGGCGGCGGCGGTGGTGGAGGAGGGTGTTATAACTGTGGGGAGGAAGGGCATTTTGCAAGGGAATGTCCGAACGTTGGGAAATTAAATGAGTGAGAATGTGGAGTTTATGAATTATGATTTCTTCTATTATATTGTGAGTCTGCTATTGTTAGTTGGGGTTGGTTGCATGGGTCTGTTATTTTTGGTTTCTAGCCATTGGCATTTGTTCTAATATGTTTTGCAGATTTTGCTAATTGTTTCATCTAATGTGGTTCTTATGATGAACTGATTATGGTTGTTCCTCCCGTTGAATATGAAGCAAGGGAAGCCATAACTAATGGCTAATTTAATCAATTTATTAATTTAGCAAAACATTGCATTTGCTCCTATGCTCTGTCCTCAAACTATCTATATTTGTGTGGCAGACCTGCCATTCTGATCACTTCCCAAGCAAATTTCAGCTTCTCACTTATGTGCTTTTATATGTCTGTCTGTATTTTCAAGGGGTGTGAAACAATTTTACACTAAGAATCTATCAAAACTCGTGTTAATGATTTTTTAATGTAATTGTTGTAAAAGTAAATAAAATAATCATAACTAATCATTTCTTGTAAATTGAGCGGGTGCTATTTAATTATATTGTAAGTGTATCTATTATTCATGCTACTCTTTAATTATATTGTAAGTGTATCTATTATTCATGCTACGTATCTATCTTTTACACTTCGAAGAAACTGTGCTTTAATTAATGGTTTATTTCTTTAGATTTCTTGCGGATTATTTTCCCCTGGATATGCCTACTAAAGAAGGATATACAAAAGTTGGTTGAAAGAAGTTTAATTTTCATCTGTAATTCATGCAAATATTGTGAGGCAAGATCCTACTGCTCTGATAAGAAGCGAGCATTTACGCAGTGGTCCTACCTTCAAAGATATGATAAGTAGTCTATTCTGTCCTCTAGTTTTGTGTGTGGATAATATGTTGTCATTTCTGATATCTTTATTCATGAACATAATAAATGTTGTGGATGTTCTTTTTTTTTTTTAAATATGTTCATTTAAGGCATTGTTTTATTCTTTTTAAAGGTTTTACTGGCAGAGATTTTCTAAACTTTAATACTGTGAAAAGTTGTGAATAAATGCAGTCTCCATCTTGGTTACGAAAACAGTTGCCACAACTACAACTTTAATATTGCAGTGAGAGCAGCTTGGGTTCCAACTTAAAACCACAATCATGCCTTTAAATTTTTTATTAGAAGTATTATGCTACATCACATCTTTAATAAGGATATTTAATTGTCAAATCAGTGGTTAATTATCATGACAGATATGCTTAATCCCCTGTTGTATGATTACCAAAAAATAAAAAGTTAACGTAGTTTCACTAGAAGTTGATGTGTTGTCCTGTCATGCATTCTGATGGTTGCATGAGAGTGTCGTGGATTGCTTCCGCCCCTTGGTTTTTTTATAATTGCTAGAAAAATCTTTGCATCTTCCTTTCTTTTGTATTTTCAACCTAAAAATATATATGCTAACTCTTGTTGTTTCTTCGGAAATGGATCTTTAGTTGTTTAATGCTTATGATAATAGGTAGGTGTGATCATTCTGTATTTGGATAATTTTGAGTGGCTTGTGAATATCCATTAATAATCGAAATCCTGGTTTTTCTTTTTCTTCTGTCCATCACTTTGAATTTATGGCATTCTTTGTAATACCTGGTTCTTATGGATTCATCTTTTTCTGTGGTCATGATTTTGGAGAACGGTGACATTTTCTCCCTTCTTATCCTACAACCATTGCTCACAAATGCACAATGATAGTTGGTGTATTGCTTTGGGTTTTACTTTTGTATCAATTGAGAAATTTACTAGTCTAATCATAGCGAATTTGTGGGCTTTAATTTTTGTGTTCAAAAGTTTAATTTTTTTGTGGTTGATCATTTCTGACCATTAACATCAAACTCTGAAAAGATAGTCAATATCAGGTCCACTTTGTCGCTTTCGATCTTATCAAGAGGCTGTTAAATACAAAGTTTGTGACTGAATGAACCTTTGCTTTTTCAGCACTTCAATGTATAATGGGTCAGTGAAATATAAACTGGACAATACGTAATTCCTTGTCAAATGATAAAAGAAACAAACTTAAAAAGTAGGGTTTAATCATGTATGCATTTCCTAGTTCAGAATTTTGAATGTTTTTATTTCATCACGTTCTATAGTATCAATTAGGCACTAGAACTTTTGGACCCATATAATTCAGTGATGGCTTTATTATTGTTTCTTTCATTTGTTTGTAATATGTTTAGCCTCCACTTCTCACCAAAAAGCAATTTAAAAAAAGAAAACCTATACTTATTTATGTTAGGTATTCCTTCATTAAAATTATATTATTATTCACTGTGTACTTTTTACTATTTTTCATTTTTTTTATTTTAATTATGAATTCTTATAATGCTATTCTGCCAATTTATATGCTTATTTAGATATTGAAGAAATTAATTATGACTAATGACTATACATTGTTGGTGAGATTAATTATTATTTTTAGAGGTTATTGTATTGCTAAAGTAACTTTTCTTTACTCGACGGATAAAAATCACTATTTGTCTGATTTTTAAAATGATTATGGAAAAATTCTATAAAATTGTCATATTTAGTAGTTTATGATTAGACAACCGTGTAAAAGTGATTTTCTTTTTCTATTTCTTTTAACTCTATATTTATTTTGTTCCTAAAAGTTTTACACAGTTGCCGTAAATGAGAAAGAAATAGTAGTAAAATCATAGTAAGAATTATAAATAATTTAAACATGAATAACATATTGATTATATATTTTTTCAAATTGTTGTGTTATTTTTCTGAGTAAATATAGAAGAAATAATGGGAACAAATTGTAAAAAATAATGTTAGAATTTTGTTATGGCGTAATGATGGAGATTTGAACTTCATAGTCATCGAGTTATCAAATAATGTCTAATATCCCTTCTAATTCATAACTTTAAAAAATATTGTGAATTTTTCTTCTTATATATCATACATTTAGCTGGTTTTTATTGTTTTGGGTTAATTGATTATTTGAATTTGTCACAATTATTATATAACTGAAAGTAAAGCCCCCGACACTAAAAAAAACTGTAGTTAATTTCTCTTTAAATTTGGAGGATGGCCTGAAGAGTAGTTAGTTGGATCTTAAGCTGAGAATATAATGTGCTTCCTTGTCTACTTTTAGGCCCATTATATAATTCAATCTTGCCGATAGAACCCAACAAAATGGTACTGAATTTATAATAAGACTATAGGGTAATTTATATTTATTTATATACTATATTTATTTTATCTTCAGAGCAGTATTTATAATATATATATATATATATATATATATATATATATATTTATAACAAATGTTTATCAAAAGAAATCTAGTTATAGAAAATTCTTAAGTTGTATCATATTTACACTATTGCATCTCAAAATCTTTTAAGCAGAACAGTTAGGATTGTCAATTAATTTGAGACTTCACAAAAAATTGTATAAAAATACTTAGGACACAACATAACAGTTATCCACTACATAGATGAGAGTCTAAATATGATTTTTTTTACACTAGATTATTTGTTCTTTTTAAAATTAAAATTTTAATAAAAATACTTTTGGACAAAAAGAAATCTGCAAAATTCTATATTAGTCATTTAAGTCTCAACTCTCAAACTGTGTTCATGAATATATTATGATCATATTTAGAATTTACACACACACAAAAAAAAAAAAAACATTATTAAACGTTCATAAAAAAATGGGTTAAATATGTTTTTAGTCCCTATACTTTTGGACGATTTTGGTTTTAGTCCATTTTTAAACTAAGGTACAATTTAGTCGTTCAACTTCAGAAAACTCTGGTTTTAGTCATTTTTACCAAAATTTTTTAACTTTATTTGCTGTTTTAAGCACTCATTATAGCATTTGGATTGTTTACACTGTTTGACACATTTTTGCTTTAATGTTAACTGAGAAACGCGTTTGAAACAACAAATAAAGTTAAAAAAATTTGGTAAAAAAGATTAAAACCAGAGTTTTCTAAAGTTGAAGGACTAAATTGTACCTTAGTTTGAAAATAGACTAAAACCAAAATCTTCCAAAAGTATAGGGACTAAAAACATATTTAACCCTAAAAAAATTCCACAAAGATCCATTAAAAGGTACAACATTGTTCATAAAAATATAAAATTCCAAATAATAATATATTAAAAACTCACATTAAAGGTTGATAAAAACAGAAGCAAAAACAACCACGATGGTTGATCAAAGGTTCGGTCAAATAAATAGTTTTATTTCAAAAATATGGTAAAAAGTAGCATTCAGAGAAAATATCTAATTGTGTTTTAAAAAACCTAGAAAGTGCACAAAATAGATATTATATTCTCCACCTAACTTGTTTGTTTTGGAAAACAATTATATCTGTTCAACTTGTAATTTACAATAAAAAAAGTTAATTACAAAAATTAGTTCACAACAATTTAAATTTTAAAAATAATTAACATTAATTTATCATATGATAAGGTATAGCTTGATCATAACTATACTACTAATTACAAATACAAATAAAAGTTTGTAGGCTAGAAAGGAGAAAACAGATTCTATAATACTAAATGAAAATTTTGAAATCACTGTTGTAATTGGAATCTATAAAATATAGTAAATTATAATTACAAGTTGATAAAAATCGTGATCAATTAATCTGAAAAATTGGAGGGAATCTATGTCATTACTTAGGTTTGTTTAAACATGAAATGATAAAAAAAAAATCCTTAAAAATAAATTAATAATTATTTAAAATATAACAAAATTGAATTGATTTGAATTTTTTATGTGACATCCTAAATATACAACATATATATTATATAAAGAAGTCAACATAAATAATATTGGAAAGCAGTTAAAACAAAAAATTAGAGTATTGAGATTATAGTAATCCATATTTAACTCCAGAAATTTAAACTTAAGTGAAAAATGTCTAAATTTAAAACTTAACATAAAGGGTAATTCAAAATACAGAGGATAGCTAAGAAACTCCTAGGAAGACTAAGCTACAACATTCCCATCCTCCAGCACTTGCTCCAGGGGAACCTCCTCAACATCTGCTCACATGCAAGTGGATGATCTTCGTAAAAGGAAACATACACAGATAACACAAACAAGCAAGGGTGAGCTAGGTATAAAAATCATGTTATACAATCACACACAACATGCAAAGTTCACTCAAAACATATTAAATGACATTACAAGACTTGATACATGATAAACCAACTCGTCCAGACTAGAATGATTGTCGAGCTAAGGCGGGTTGTGCACTCGTGGTGGCCTCTACTACTTTGCAAAGCCATTGACAATGAGTTTCACCCTACCACACTCAAAAGGTTAGTTTGTTTTGCGCCTTGGAGCATACTGGAAGCCTCCAAGACTACGACCTCCTGCTACTACTCACCACATGATTCAATCCTCTCTACTTGAGAATGATTGATCATTGTAGTTTCAGGATAACCCCTAATGCTAAACTACCATGCAAATAATTCTGCACACTATTAGGGCACTACCATGTATCCTCTCCTTGAAGATCATGGAATTACGTCTAAGAACCACACTTGACACATGTAAGACCATCCAAAACATTCCAAGATCTCATACTTGCAGTTTAATCACATCACAACATTCATACTTTGCATTTAAATCAACCCATACACTTAAGCCAAACCAAACAAATTTATTTTAGAAGAAATTGGACCCAGGGAATTCGCACAACGTAATCAAATCGCAAGGCGAGATAGAGGCATTTCGTAAAACGCACCCTCCCTGTGCGCTAGGTGAATTTCAAACAGAGGGGAGCCCTCCAGCGTTATTCGCATAGCGCACCCAGTGCGCTATGCGAATGCTCGTTGTGCGAATCTTCTCGCACAGCGAGTCTGCATAATCTGCAGAACAAAATTTTGCAGATTTATGCAACTCACCCACTCAAAACCCGTTCTAGACCTTTTCCTTAACTTCTAATGATCCGAAATCGTAGTATAGGCCTAATTAAACTTGTCTAATTTCTTATAAACATTATTAACCTCATTCTAAAGTGATTTAGACTTAATTTCACCTTTAGAACACCAATTTTCATAACTTAGAGGTCCAAATATGATTCTACCACTTTGAAATGTTTTTAGTTCAGTTTAAAGTTCCTAACGAGTCACATTTGACTTGTTTACACCGCCTAAACTGCCCAATTGCATTCAGAACATTCACAGCCCAAAACCCCCACCTCACTTCCTCTCAAAAGACCTAAAACCCTCTTCATACACTTGCCTTTCAATCAGTTCAACTCTACAACAGATTTCCTACCTCAAACAGCTCCATCATATCCAATCAAAGAAATTAATACATTCACATACAGTCCATGGCATCACATCACAGTTTCACAAATTTCACTCTCTAGCACATGCAATTTCAAGTTACCAAAAATAGATCATGTCTCAAGCAGCACATCAATTTAGATTTTAACATACATACACTTCATACAGAAAATTCAGAAAAAGGCCTAGCTCCCCTTACCTTAGGGTTTGAACAAAATAGCTGAACCTTAACCCCGGCAGCTCACTAGCACCACCCGGATACTCAACAGAACCCTAAGAATCACCACTATGTGATTAGGAACAACTCTTAGAACTAAAACAGATAGAGAAAATGAGGAAGAACTTTACTAGCTACATGCAACCACCGGGATTAGCATGCCCTAGGCTACAGAACAATGGAGGAAAGGAAAAAACTACTTACCCGCTGAAGAACACAAATCTAATCGGATGGTTGCGAAGCTCTTTGCGCTGCGGTCACTCGAGCACCTCCTAATCAAACATGCAATGGAAGAATTAGTGTGGAGGCTAGAGAGAATGAATGGGGAAACTTTCTAGAGAGAGGAACGGTCTAAAGAGAATGACTTTTGCTTCTGAAAAAAATCCAATAGAAATATTAGAAACTAATTTCTTTTTGTTAAGGAACCCACCTTTTTTAACTTAATACAAATTTCATCCCTTTTTAATATATATTATTTATATATTTTTCATGTCCTTACATTTTACCACGTCAAATAATTTATTTTGATTTATAATTTGTCACTTCGAAAGAATTCATTGAATCAAACCAAGAAGATTAAGATATTTAGGATATGAACGAGGGAGGAGGATTTGTGATATAGTACAATGTTACATTACTAGCTTAGAAAAAATATTAAAGCAAAATAAAATATTACATGAATTAATCAATATGAGAAAACTAATTTTTTATGTTTATTTTTTGAACCTGTGTAATATTGCAAGGGTTTGTTAGCATATAGATAGTAGGGGTTACTCATTATTTATGTCATAACCTATAAATACAATACAACTTTCTTCTTTATTTTTCCTTTGCTATAAAAGCGGAAACACTCCTTATGTCTTTATACTTTTATTAAAGTTCATTGGTTGATAAACAAAAATTAAGTTATAAATATATATACACATTTTTTAATTATATATGACGTGAGATTGTAGAAAATATAATAATTATGAAAGTATATAAATATGATTAAATAGTTTAAATAAAAGATAAAATTATTTGTAATTTATATAATTTAAAAGAGTTAGTTAATAATTATGTAATTAACAAATATTAGATATTAGGAAATATTTTTAGATATTAAAGTGATTATCTAATAAATAAAGTAGTTATAAGAGGGTATACATACCGAAATAGATTTCTTAAATATATATAACATATTTTAAGTTTCGTTAGTGGTAGGTGATAAGTGGATATTTATGTTTTTATTTAATATTTATTTTTTAATTTTAATTGATTTTTGTGTTTTAAAATAATTAGGATTTGTTTTTATTAGTTTTATTAAACATAAGATAAAAAAATGTTAAAAGTAGTTTTTTAATTGTATAATTATTTTTCTGGATATTTTGATGTGTGTTACTCTAGCTGCATGTAAATTTAGTCTATAAAAAAGTGAAAATAAATTCATTATGATACCTTGAAAATAAATAATTAAAACTACAAAAATCATTACACGAAGAAAACAAGAAAAACATAAAAAAGTGAAAAAAGTTTAGTTAAGCTAAACCAAATTTTGTTAAGCTAAGAAGATAAAATGGATAACAAAAATTAAACTTTGAAGGATTTTTTTTTCACACAACATATTTGATAATTCAAAAATGTTTATGATAAAAGATGATTTAGGAAAAATATATCTTTAAATATTTTATTTTTTTAATAATTATCTTTTTCAATTATATAAGAAGATATCGAAATATAAGATCTTAAATATTTTTAAATCTCTATAACAACCAAATATATTGAAAATACTGAATTTACTTAGAAGATAATTCGAGGAGATAGATTACGCTATTAAAAAAAATTACAATAATAAAAAAACCTGAAATAAATCTTATTCCAATTTCTATACAAATTGAGACCTCTCCATCTTGTTTTACGTCCTCCCCTCTATTTTCTTCTATTTTTTATGTTATTTTTATCATTGATGATTGATTCTGCTGTAATTTTTTATTCAGAGGTTAGATAAAATAAATTTATTTATTTTTTATTTTTGTTGGGATTTATTTGTATCTATATCCTTTGTCTCTTAATGAAGTAAAAGTATTGACTTTTTACATTGTAGCAAGTTAGCACAGTGTTAAATCTACAAAATGCAACAATATAAGTAGGGTTATTAATTTTAATTATTAAAGTTGGAAAAATTCATAGGATTGAATGAGTTTTTACCAATAATTGAGAAGTTCCTTTTGAGTAAAGGTGAAACCTTTGATTAGAATTAATGAAGAAATTAACTTGGTTAATTAGCTTTTTACTAGATGTTCCAGATAAAATAATAGAAAGACATGATTAGACATAGTAATAATTAATTGAGAAGTTAATTTGGTTAATTAACTTTTTAATTTTCTTAATTATTTTTAATCATAATTTTTGTTTGAAGAATTTTGTTAAGAAATTTGTGAAACTAGTTGGGAACACTTTGGATAAGGAAATATAAGGTACTTAAGTTGTTTATTGAGACAGACGTATCTTTCTTGAAAGTTTACTTAACAACCTTTGAACATGTTTATTTTCAAAAAACCTTTTTCAAATATGCAAAATAATTTTCCGTATGAAAATAATTAACAATATAATTTTTGAATGAATTATAATTCCCGTTCCCAATAGCCAAATGAGTAATATTTTTAACAACTTTATGATCCATATTCTTGATCATTCTTTTCATATTATGAGTATTCTCCATATTGTGAGCAACAACCATATGTTCCATATGGTTCTCAATAGCAAGAACCTCCACAACCAACTTTTGCATCCAATAAGTCAACTTTAGAGGATATTATGAAAATGTGGAAGCAAATGATGGATATAAATAAACAATTGTTGAATGCCACTTTCCAAAGTATGCAAAATCAATTGGCACAATTGTGAGCTAATATGAATGAGTACACAATTCAAATGTTAAATCAGCTAATAATGAAGAAACAAAATCAATTACTTCTGGTGCAGATTTTTTCTCACAAGATGAGATTGTGAGGATTATAAGAATTATTGATGATCTTGTTAACCATTCTAATACAGATCCTACTCAAATTGAGTTGAAACCACATACTCCACTCATCAAGTTTGTTGATATGAAAGATGAAAATAAGTTTTCAATGGTGATCTTTGTTGACATGTATGTGAAGAAAGAAGAAATGTTGTTGAAACTAGAAATCATGTTAGATTTAAATTCTTTTTAATGCATTGTTGATGAAAACTTAAAAATATATGCATATTTATTTTCTATTTTTAGTATTAGTGGAAAAAAATTATAAAAATAAAAAATTTAAATTAATAATTTTTGTACAAGATAATTTGTGTTATATAAAATTAAAGAAAATAAATTTTGACATGTGACCAAATTGAGCCATAAGTCACTAAATTTTCTGTCTTATTCCAAAATAAGTCTATTAAGACAATTTTGAAATAAGTGTTGGGGTGACGAATTGTAATTAGGATTTATGTTTTTGTTTGTTTCTCAATTTTTGTTTCTATTTTCATTTTAAAAATTTGTGATTTTTGTTGAGAAAATTGTGGAAGTATTAACTAAGGAAAATTTTGGTTAGAAGAGACAAGATTTTTAAGTCTATCCATTGTGACTACAAATGTCTTTCTTAGGAGCCTATTTGGTGAAACTTTTAAACAATATGTCTTATAAGAAAGCTACCCAAATTTCAATAAAACATATTGACATTGGGTTTTAGAATTTGATTCAATAACTTGAGTTTTCATAATTTTGAAATAGAAGCCATGTTTTATGTTGAATGAATTGTTGAATTGATTAGAAGTTGGTTAATTGATTTATGGTTATAAATTATTAATTGAGTTAATTTGATAATTACTTGTGAGTTTTAAGCATAATTGTGATGGATGTCACCATGTGTCATTCTTATTTTTCTTAAGTGATATGCTCATGATATGTAACTTGATTATTTGTTTTGCATCTTAGGTAGATATGCATGATTTGATATGATTAAAATAATTCTTATTTTTAGCTACTTGGCCAATTTTGTATTCTTTGGAAAATGACTGCTTAGGGGGAGCTAACTACTTTACCTGTTTTAATTGTTTCAATTGTTTCAACATGTTTTACTTGTTTAAATTTGTGCTTTATATCTTATTCGTGAATTGTGAATATATAACGACTTTCGGTGGTGTATGGATGTTGTGTGAGAAACTATATATGGACAGGGAAGATTGTTGACATGTTTGGATGTGTGTGTCTCTTAGTAAGAGGTGACATCTTGTCTTGAGTTCTTGGTAACTCTACGTGGTGGTATATACCTGGTGAAATTTTTCCATAAGCCCTTCCAAGATAGCAATGGGAATTGAAATTCGTCTCTAAGACTTTGGAAGTAATGAGGAGTTATAACTCTTCTAGTAAACAAATGGTTAGTAAACTACATGCATGAGTTGCAGTTGAGAATTTCTAAACTGAGATCTTTGAGCCGGAGACAACACATGTGTTTGTATGATGTGTTATTTGAGTTTATAATTTTTATTGAAAAATATTTTCAAACTTATAACATGGTGAAACTTGTCATTATGACAACTATTATTTACGTCAACTTACTTATTTGTTTTGATAGTTATAATTTTCACTTATAATAATCGTATTTTATAAAAAGCATATGATAGTGCATGTGCTAAGGAAGATGCATTGTACTAAGGAGAATGGTTAATATTGAAAGATGTTTGGAATAATATTTTTTTATATGATTATTTTTCAATAAAATTTGTTTGAAAAATAATATTTTTTTGTTTATTGAAATTTTTAATAAAATAAGAATAAAGTTTTATTTTAAATTATGAAATTTATGTTAATTATAGATTTTAGAAAAGGAAAAAAGTAGTGTTACACACAATATGTTTGAGAATAAATGTTTAATTATAATAGAGTAGACAATGAAATTATTCATCAAATATAATATTAAGTCATTATATCAAAAATTTTCGCTTATAAAGTTTATGTTTGACTTATATGTATTTTTTAACAAAACAATTGAATCAAACACTGCATACACCCTACCATAACCAACATTATACGATTTACTCCAATAAGTTTCAACTTGAGACTTGACATCATTTAAACTATTTTGTATCACTTCGTAATAAACTTACGATTAGACTATTATTGTAAACCAAATTTAAGTATAATGGAACGAAGATAAACTATGTTAATTAACGGGTAAAAGCTTCTGAAATTCAATTTCTTCAATTTTAGGTTTAATTATATATATGATTCCTATTTTTTTTAAATAGATCATTATAACACTATGAAACAAAAGAGAATGACACATGTCAATTTATATATATTTAATTTAAAAAGAAATTATCATGTATCAAATTGCCAATTATGTCACGTGATAATAACAGTTGCATTAATATCAATTTGATCATTATATATTTACTTTATCTCAATTTAGTCTTAATTAATCGTGTGATTTTTTCAAAGACTTAATGAACAAATTATTAATGTAAAATTTCATTTTTTTAAATAAAAATTTCACATTAATTAAAATTTTAACATAATTTTTTCTAATTTTTAATTTTAGAAAAAATGAAATTTTACATAATTAATTTGTTTACTGTTTTTTTAAAACTCTTATAAGTATATTTAAAGATCATAATTAACACTTTTATAATTAACTAAATATAAATATAAATAAACTTAATTTTATTAAAAATATTTAAAAAATATCAATTTTAATAAAATATTTGTAAAAATTTATATATAAATTAATATTGTTATATTTTAATATAATAAATATTTCATCGGTTGAACAAAATTTGTAATTTATATTGTTATATTTTAATATAATAAATATTTCAGTATGGTGAATGTAGGATACTTAAAAAAAAACGTTTAAACATCATATATAGAACATTCTATCTAATTATCTTATCCAACTTCAAAAAAGAGCTACTTGTGTCATTCAAGTGCGCTTCTTCAACACATTTTTAAAATTTTCTTAACTTTCCATTGAAGTCTTTACACATTTAACACTTTCTTTAATTTCATACGAAGCATCATCTCCTTATTTCAACCCTTCTTAAACTTTAAAATTTTAAAATATGTTAATAATTAACACGCATGAAAATGTTCTCCTTTACATAAAGGCATTTGCACAGCAGTTTGTCAAATTGTTTTCCTCTAAATAATATTTTATGGATGAATTCATATGTACAAATACAGTTAATTAATACTTGGGATGATTAGTTATGATTAATTTTTTAAATGCTTAGTGCATAATTAAAACGGTGAATTATACTTATAGGACAGAATCAGAAACTGTTAATGATAAATGAAATAAAGAATTGTGTCCCATCTAGGAGAAATTTAGATAAAGGATAAATCTAAAGTTTGAGATGATTTGATGGAATTGGTCAAAAAGGTGGTGAAAACGCACATGATGCAAGCATTGTGGACAAGAATATAAAAACACTTCGTCCATGTTAAGTTATTTGTCAATGTGATTTGAAAAGGAGAAGAAAGGTTATAAATTCATCAATTTTTTTTTAATTCTATAATTCAATTTGATTAAAAGTTAAATTTGTAAGTCAAGTACATATATGTTTTATTTTAATTTTATTTTTGTGGTAACGTTTAATTTTTTGGTCTTCATTTCAATAAATTAAGAAGGTTAAAATCAGGCTTGTTGTTTATAGCTTTATTCACTAATGGAAGAACGTTTTTTAACGTCGGTTATTTTGGACTTTTGACATCATTTATTGAACCGACGTTTATTTCGGTGACGTTAACTTTACATCAATCAGGATATGCCAGACGTCTATGTAGACGTCGGATGTGTATACAAACGATGTGACAATAGACGTCAGGCATAGCCATAATAGACGTCACCTTAGACGTCAGTGATCAACAAAGGAGACGTCTATACTCTCTGAAACGTTTTGTCCACTGTAACTTATTGGACGTCAGTTTATGCATTAACCGACGTCTACTGGTTTTTTTTTTAATAAATATTTTATTTTTCGAATAAAATCACACCTGAAATTCAGAAAATATTCCCAGAACAATTGTTTATAATAAATATTGTTTATTTGAGCTATAAATAGACATAATTCAATCAAAGATCAAAAAAATGAAATTATAAAGTTAAATTAAACCTAAGTAATTGAAAACAACAAAAATAAGTCTTGCTAGTTCCACTTTTGCAGAAGATAAGTTGTCCACTCCTGCCTTAGCTACTTTATCGTGCCTTCGGGTAAAGGAGATGAATTGTTGAAGCGCTGCACAATTAAGAAATATTGATTATGGTTTGATATATGTTCAAAAGTATTAATTGATTTTTGATGTTTTCAAAGTAAGCCTTATTACCTCATTCCAGTTATCTGTAATGCCAGCTCGAATGATGGTCTTAATCCAAGACATCACATAGTACCCACATTCCCATGAATCTAGCTGTCTGTTACACTAAAATGACAAACTAAATATAGTCAAGAATTAAGATCATTGAATAACATAGTAAATGAATTAAAACTATAAATGCACCAAACCTTGGGATACAAGACGTGATTTAGTTGACCTCGAGATTTACCCATTACTCTATTTACATTAAAACAGAAAGTAATATGAATATAAGTATGAAATCATAAAAAATTAAGGCCGACATGAATTTAAAAGTCATTTTTAGCGAAACACTTACCCTTGAAGCATGGTTTTCAAGTCATTTTTTATCTTTCTTTGCAGCGAACAGAAGAAGACAATTGTACTTTGTTTGGGAATGAGGACCACCAACTGCCAGTGAGCCCTGTTTGGAACATCATAAATAGTTAGTAAACTAATTAAGTAAACTTTAATTACCTTTTACATAAAACAACACATACCCATCAATGTATGACACAAGGTATATGTCTCTGTTTGACTCAACCATTCATGTTTGCAAATAATTATGTTTGATTTCAACTGTGTTACCAGAACGTTGAACGGTCTGAGGTTCAACAAATCCGTAAACGGAAGATCGACCTTGGTCTACAATGACTGTGTCCATGTATCTATAACAACAAAGTCAACTTGTTACAAAGTAGGCATCTAAATTAAAATATTATGGTAGACAAAATTAATTATCTTACATGCACCAGAGTTGAATAATGGAAATATTCAACATCTTGTCTCCCGCAATGATCTCCGATACATCATTGAATGTGATATATACTGGCATATGGGGGGGGAGACCAAATACTTGTAAATCCCAATATATTTGTATTGATCCTTTGTTGAACTTGGGAATGTTTGGCAATAGTTTTGCTATGGGATCATCCTCTGCTTCAGCCATGTCATCACCATCATCACCATCATCATATTCAGGTATTGGTGCCTCATGCATCGGCTGCTTTTGAGGAAGTGTGAACTTAAGATAAAATTTTCAAAGTTATGAACAAATATTTTTAAATGATAATATAAAATTAGTAATGATAAAAATATTATACATGTTGTGTACCAATGTGTGTGATAACCAATGCTCTAGGCCAGGCTAAAAAACTTCCTATCGCCTCCCCCACAAATTAAACTTCAGGAGTGGGTACAGGCACCTGAGCCTGTGGATCCCGAACCTCGTCAATCATGACACGCACGTGCTGGGGTGATATGGGAACACCATGAATAGTCTGGCCTTCCTCAACTACTCGTCTGACAGCCACAATGCGTGCGGGATCCCCATCAACCAACAAGTCATACTGACCAATGTAGTCAGTAGGTTCAATAGTAGAGTAGGATCCTTTGGTGCTGGCAGGAGGTGGTGTGGGAGTTTTAGTGGGCACACCCAGGGTGCCCTGCGTCATGGATTGCAGCTTCTCTTCAAGCGCTCTTTGTATTTGTTTTTGTTCTTCTAGCTGCTCAGTGAATCGTTGCTCCATTTGACAAATTCTTTGTTTCCACTAAAGATCCATATGCCTCAGTGCCTCCTGATTCGTAGAATGAGTTGTTTTTTTGTACAGGGCCAAAGTAGTCACGAAGACCAATGGACCCAGGAACTGCACGTACACGCCCTGGGTGCTCCGGTTTTCTAATGGCCGTTGTTAAAATGTCATCCCCACCTTAGGGAGTAAATGTTCCTTGTGTCTGCTACTCAACCAACTCATCCTGCACATTAAAAAATTATGTTACTTAAATTGCAAGATATGATAAAAATACAATCAAACAATGTCTATAATTTCAACTTACAATTCTCTGTGAGATCGCTACGGCTGAGGCAGATGTCATGTTCCCATCTGATTTCATCCGAGCAGCCTTCCACATCTCGTACCTTATAGGTGGAGGTGCTAGGCCTGGGGACTCAAGCCCCAACTCATCCGCTCGACTCTTTCTAAGTTTCCTCTCCAGTTTCGCATAACCACCTCGTGATAACACGTGTGGTGCATCATTTAGCCTTTGCCTTTCTTGGGCGGCTAACCTTTTACCTTGTAAAACCATTTTTATGCATCACTATATAATAATAAAAACTGCTTTGAAGAGGTTGTTGGTTAAGATAAATACCTTCCATTCCTCAGTCTCTCTAGAATGACGAAACTGCATCCATTCTTCTTCTGTGAAGGAATAATGCTGAGATGGATTCTCATGTTGTCTGTCAATGTGTCAGCCTTATCTTGAAATCCCTCCATCTCTTACATATATGCGTTAAGACTTTCTTCCTCATGTCAAGTGTGTTTGGAACATCAAATTTTACCTATTTAAAACAAGGAACGTGTGAATGACATAATAAGATCAAAGGAATAAGTATATAACGAATTTTTTTTAAGTAACCATACCTAAACATCTTGCCAATAGAGGTTTTTCTCGACCTTTGGGACGTCATCCCAAGTTGGATGAAGGATAGATACATGGGTTTTGGCTATCTTACCCATATAACTGTTAAATCTATCAGCATTTGGCCCTGATGCCACACCGGTTCTTGGGTCAATCTCAATATGTCTCCTCTGCCCAAGAACCTGTCCGGATGTCGCTTTTGGCAAACGTGTCACTCCTCATGTACGTCTGCTCTGTCCTGATGCTGAGTCTGAGGTCGACATACCTGAAAAATATATACAAGGTTAGTATGAATTGAAATTTAAATTTTCATTAGAATAAAAGTTCATAAAAAGTCTAAACAAAAAAAAAGAGGTTACTTATTAAGATATTGTTTTCTCCCAAATCCCTTCATCGTGATCACTACGAATTGCATGTATGTCATCGGCAACGTCATCAACTGAGTCTTCAATGGGTCTTGATGTGCTACATGTTGTGTCAAGTATATCAGGAGATTCTTCGTCATGAAACCCGTGCATGTTTTTTCCTTCTAAAACCACTGACCATTTTTCATTCGCTGGATCACTGACGTAGAATATTTGTCTTGCTTGACTTGCCATAATAAATGGTTCATCAGTGAAACTCATCTTTTTAAGATCTACTAATGTGAAACCAGAGTCATCTGTGAAAATTCCAGAATTTATATCAACCCATTTACACTTGAAAAAGGGGACTCTAAACCTCACATAATCCACCTCCCATATTTCTTGTATTACTCCAAAATAACTAATTGATGTAGTGATTGGATTTTTATCTTTAGAACTACAAAAGTGCTATGACTCAACTTTTAGTGTAACCCCACTATTTTGAACTCTACTTTTATCATCTTCTTCCTTTGTCTGAAAAGAGATATTGTTAATATAGTACCCACCATATGTAATGACATCTATGTTTGGCCCCCGATATAACCTCAATAGAGTTTCAGAAACATGTGGAGTCGCATAAATCTTTTTCTTAAACCATTGTAAGAAGGTTTTGACATGTTCATTAAGATGTCATTTTTCACTCATTCTTGGGTGTGATGCATTTATTTCATTAACGTGTTCAGAAATGTAAGGAATAACATCATCAGTGTTGTTTAAGATGTACAAATGAGCTTGATCAACTTCTTTTCTACTCACTGTTTGAATCCTCACACCACGACCCTTACCTTCACATTTTCCTTCATGTATGCTCTTGGGTAACTCCACTGGTTCACAACTTGGCATGTAAGCTGAACAAAATTCAATGGCTTCTCCTGCAATGTATCGCTTTATGATTGAAGCTTTTGGTCTATACTGATTCTTGACATATCCCTTTAAGATTTTCATGTATCTTTCAACATGATACATCCACTTTAGGTAAACCGGCCCACATATTCGAATTTCTCGGACTAGATGAACGATCAAATGAACCATGATATCAAAAAAAGAAGGTGGAAAATACATCTCCAATTCACATAGTAGTCTTATTCCTTCATTTTCTAATTGATCTAAACATCGAGGGTCAACAACTTTCTTGCAAATGGAATTAAAGAACAAACATAGACGTGTCAGAATACCCCTAACAGAAGGAGGTAATATGCCTCGAATAACAACTGGTAACAATTGTTGCATCAATATATGACAATCATGAGACTTTAAACCAACTAACTTTAGCTCTTGCATAGAAACAAGGTTACTAATATTAGAAGAATAACCTTGTGGAACCTTCACACTTCTTAAAGACTTACAAAAACTTTGTTTTTCTTTTTTAGAAAGAGTATGACAGGCTGGGGGCAAATAGGTGCGTCTATCTATTGTCTGTGGATGTAACTTTGTTCGGATTCCCATTTCAGCCAAATCTTGTCTTGCTTTTATTCCATCTTTGGTCTTCCCTTTCACGTTTAATAAAGTTCCAATGACACTGTCACAAACATTTTTTTCTACGTGCATCACATCAATACAATGTCTTACATTAAGTTTAGACCAATAAGGAAGATTAAAAAATATAGATCGTTTCTTCCAAACAATTTTTTCATATGTACTTTTACGATGTTTTCTGAATACAATGTCAATGTTTTTTACTTCATTGTACACCTCTTCAGCATTCCGGGGTCTGCACACAACCTCATCCTCGACACTTTCATTGAATGCTTTTTTCAATCTACGATAAGGGTGATTGCAAGGAAGGAATTTCCGATGTCTTGTATAAACTGTCTTCTGACCATGCTTCAATTAAAGGTAACTAGTGTTTTCTTCACAAATCGGACATGCAAAATGTCTTTTAACACTATAACCGCTCAAGTTTCCATAGGCTGGGAAATCATTTATAGTGCAAAACAACATTGCACGCAAACGAAAATTCTCTTCAACATCTGAATCAAACACTTTGACACCTTCTTCCCACAACAATTTCAAATCATCAATTAAAGGTTTCAAGTAAACATCAATGTCATTGTCAGGTTGTTTAGGACCAGATATCATCATTGACAACATGACATATTTTCTCTTCATGCACAACAAAGGAGAAAGATTGTATATCAACAACATAATTGGCCATGAACTGTGTTTGCTACTTAAGTTCCCGTACGGATTCATACCATCAGTTGCAAGTGCAAGTCTTAAGTTTCTTAGATCTGCACCAAATTCTGGAAATGTTTCATCGATCTTCTTCCACTGTGGTGAATCCGCTGGGTGTCGAAGAAGATTATTGCACTTTCTTCCTAAAACGTGTCATTTAAGGTTCTTTGCATCCTCCTTAACAGAGAACATACGTTTAAACCTAGGTATTATAGGCAAATACCACATGACCTTACCAGGTGCACCATCATTACCTTCTTCACCGGTGTTTTTGTCAGATTTCTTTTTAAAATGGCTTAAACCACATGTTGGACAACACTTTAGTGAAACAAACTCCTTGATGTACAAAACACAATCATTGGGACAAGCATGTATCTTCTGATATTCAAGACCCATTGGACATAAAACTTTTTTGGCCTCGTAATTTCGAAAAGGAAGAGTATTATTTTCTGGAAGCATCTCCTTCAGCAACTCCAACAACTCCGTGAAACTTTTATCGGTCCATCCGTTCCTTGTTTTTAAACTGAACAACTTCAAAGTTGCAGACAAACGTGTAAAGTTCGTGCAGCCTGGGTACAACGGTTGCTCTGAATCATTGATAAGAGAATCGTACAAATTAGCTCTTCTAAAGTTATCTTCACCAACATCACGGGAACTAAGTTTCACTCAATGCCATGATACTTATAATCTAACATGCCAATTATAATAACACAGCTAAAATTTATCACATGCATTATTCAAAAGCCGATAACACATGCATACCTAAAAGCCAAAAACATGCAAACGCAAAAGCCAAAACATGCATACACAAAAGATAATAACACACATACAATAAAAGTTTTCAACAAAGAAGCTAACCTTTTTAGCAGATTAAAACAGCAATGGAGGGAAATGGAGGACTGCACGCCCACAAATATAGCCCAAAAACGATAAAAAACGTCGCCCAAGAACACGCCAGAAACTGCACGAAAACGCAACGAAGACGAATTTTAATCGATTGAAATGGAAGATATTTCATCAAAGACTAACTTAATCAGAGTAAAACTTAATTTAAACGGTGCAAAAGAGAGAAAATCAAGCTGGAAAGCAATGCCGCAACAGAAAGCGCGAGGAAGAAGACGATCAATAGTGGTAACTGCTCGCGGGTTCGAGTTCTACAGTATAATGTACTATAGACGTTGGTTACGTTCCTCCACCGACGTCTAGAATGCTACAGACGTCGGTGCTCTAACTAATTTGACGTCTTTATAATTTAAATATAATTAATGGCGCGGATTTTAGGCGTCCCTTGCATGGCTGACTGACGTCTCCTTAAGTTATAGACGTCACCCACTATCTGACCGCCGTCTATATCGCGGAACAATTATTACAGTGCAGCTGATTGTCAGGCTGTAGACGTCTGTTCTTAAGGGGCACCGACGTCTATAAGCACGAACATTAATTGCATGCAACAACCTGTCAGGACACAGACGTCAGCGCTCAGCACATCGACGTCTACGTGGAGACTATTGACCTTCCTGGCAGAGTTAGAGACGTCTCTTGCTTCCAGGGGACGTCTCAAGACGAGTGTAGACGTCGGGGTGGTTGCATGAGACGTCCATATGGCGACTATTCACCTTCCTGCAGACCTTTTAGACGTCCCTGTGCAATGTGCCTGACGTCTGTATTGTTTGAGACATCGGTTACACGTGTAGCCGACGTCTACGAGTTTCAGTTATTTACGGATTTGCCACCAGTCATCATATTACGTCGGTGAACCTCTAACTGACGTCTATGGAGAGACGTTAAACAATGGTTTTTTCACTAGTGATTTTCTTTTTCAATATTTTTTTTCTAAAATTTTAAGGTGAGTCCACTCAAACTAAATCTCTAGAAGTTGTGTGTATCGTGAATGCAGACTCATCTTTATATATATATATATATATATATATATATATATATATTTTAATTTTTCTGTGTCTATATATCTTGTGAACATATACTTTAAAAAAATATAGGATGAGGAATTCACTATTAATTTCAAAGTGTACAACAATCATAATTAAAATATATATTTAATTTTAAGGTTTTTTTTCGTAATTGTTAGTTCAAACTGTCTGTAGGTACCAGATACTACAAAGATACTTTTAATGTTAAAGTTATTTCAGATATTAATTATATAGTGAATACAGATCATTTATCTCTTTATCTATATTTATAATTTTTAGAGTTAGTAATGGTTTAAGGATTCAATAATTAATAATGACACTTCATTTCTAAATTGTTCAATATTAAAGTTAATTATCTTGACCATTAACTAAATTTTAATTGTTCTATTATTATGATAATGGTTAGTTTATATATCTTAATAAAAGTTAACAATATAGTATGTGACTAATTAAAGGGTCATACACTAAAATAAATAATCTAAAATTATTATCATATATAAGTCCAAAAATAAAGATTGTATTTTAGACGTATAAATAGAAACAAAGACATTCACATTCTCCACAATCTTGTTCACTATCGTTAGCATTATTGTGATGGTGATAGACGAAATATTAATACATAAAAACCTTTCATGGCTTTAAAAGATGAAATTATATATTACTTACACAATGACCAAACTTCACAGTCCCGTGGGAGCAATAATAAATAAAATAGATATAACTTTTGACCACTACGGACACCAGACCACATGGCAATCGACATTAATTTTGACCATTGACCCATCACTAAGTTTTTCTTTGAGAGAGATAGAAAAGTAGGGCTAATCCTGTTTGATTGTATACTGAATTGGAAGCTTTTGAAGATCATTTTGCCAGTGTCCACATTATGAAGAATTGCGACGTGTGAGTAGTTGCCAAATCATTATAATCATACTCTACAATCATCAACATACAAAACTTCATATTAGTACAAACCAATACAAGTCCCATCTAATTCTTCTTGCCGCTTCGCTTTAGTCAATTTTAAGCGTGATTCCCACTTATTATCATATATCCAAAAAACAATTATTGACTTCACCATATGCAAATGCATTATATTAATCCTCACCTCCATCTCTTATGGAGTGCAACATGAATTTCGTGTATATCTGATATGGCATAATAAAATAAAATTGTGTCTGGGTGACAAGGTGATAATTGGAACCCACGCATGTGTGGGTTGTCCCTCTGTGCTATTTCATCAACATTTTGATCCAAACACTACTCTTTGGATGCTAGTGTTTATCGTTGCCAAACCAATCTTCTAATCAACTCACTCACACTTCAGTAAGCTTTAGTTCAACCAGTTAATAGTAAAACCTTCTCACTTTATACTTTACCTTATAACTTTCTTTCTTTCTATCTTTTTCTTTTTTCAAGTGGCTTTCATTGTTGGCACTTAAGGAATAGGGACCAGCCATTTTCACATCAGTTTGATTAGATGTGTGGTCAAAAGCAAACACCAACTCTAGAATCACCACATTCAATGATCTGTGAGAACTACGTCACAAACACTCCTTCACTTCTGCTTATCCCCACCATTCATCCTTCTTCCTTTCTCAAACTACCTTCATTTCCTCCTTTCATTTCTATTATCCTTCTCTCATTCCTCATAGTCTTAAGCCTATAAAATACCTATTACATCTCTACCCATGTGCCTTCACTTCTTCTCAGATTACTACAACTGACTCTTATTCTACCTTTTCTCGGATTACACATTCGTATCACTCACTAGTTTAAGTATAGGATAATGATACTTAGATAACATTTTTTTGACAATATTTGAACATTATCTACGTGTTATTCTGTGATTGGTCCAAAATTACTCTACAATCAATAATAATAATAATCATAAACACTACCATAGACCAATCACAGAATGATACGTAGATGATGTTTAATGTAAAAAAAATGTTGTCTAAGTATCATTATCCTTAAGTATATCATGTTTTTATGCTTCAGGACTTTTAGAATAGGGATATTTACAAAATTTTAGTTTTAAGAACTTTCAACTTTTTTAATCTCTTCCTAAGAATACACTTTCTCGTAGGAATTATAAATTTGTTAAATAGTTTCAGCTTTAAATTTTGAAGAAGCCTTTGGAAACTAGAAAAATCCTACTGAACAAGCCTAATCTTCGTAGGTGAAGACTCGGATTTGAAAGGCAAAATATAGCAGTGCATGTGGATGAGGTTGCTATCTACTTTTGTTCACGTTGTGCCCATTCACTCTTCATCATCATAGATGACTTTATGCACAAAACCAAGGACGATATGCTAGGCCCACAACGAGTTGGGCCCATTGCCTTTATAACTAGGCCCATTTTGTTCGTTTTGGTTGCATCTTATTAACCTTTGACTTGATTACATGTATCACGTTATTCTTATTCTCATGATTATTGTGAAATTTTAAATAATAAACATCTTTCAAAATATTATTATATTCTTTATTATCATTTCAATTAAATCTTTCTATTCTTTTTTAACCCAAGTTCTCAAAAATTTCAATTTTACTAATAAATTATATAAATCAGTCAATTTAATTATTTTATGGTATTTTATTTAATATTGATCAACTTAAAGATACAGTTTAAAATAAAATTTGAAAATTCAAGATGTCCCGAACCAAATAAATCAACTATCATAACGAGAGGTAACTCAACAATCTAATATGTAAAATCTGACATAGAAAAATATTACAATATGAACAAATTAAGCTGCATTGTGAGTTTCTTTATATTAATCAAACCACGATATATGACACACCCTTTTATAATTTTCCATTAATACTTTCTTATTATAAACATTATAAATGATTGTGCATTATTCATTGTTTAAGATTTTTAGTTTATTTCCTTGATTTTGGAATCTTAGCTTCTCAACAAGCATTTTATCTATGTATAGATAAATTTAATTTTGTCCAATATATATGTTATGTGTAAGTGAAAATATTAAAACTTTTCAAAATACATTATTTTAAAAAATTAATTATATGTTAGCTACAATAAATTAATAACACTAATAATAATTAAATTAATATAATAATAGAATATTTTATAATAATAAAATTATTATTAAAAATTATAATTAATTATGTTTGGATAATATGGAAGTCGTAATTCTTTATATTACCTTTGTTTTATTATAATAATAATATAATAAATACAATAATATAATCAAAATATTTATTAGCTATACTTAATATTTATTAAAATTATTTATAATAAAACATTAATCATAACTATAAAATTAATATCAACAATATTATTGTAATTTGTTATAACTATTATAAACTATATTGCTTTTAAAAAAATTATAATAGTATTATAATAGTATTATAATAATAATATATTATTACAATAGATTGTATTATTACAAAATATTATCAATATTTGCATATATGTTAAGTCACTCTTAACTAATTATATATTCAAGACATTCACTATTATAAGTTATAATTTTTCATTCAATACTTAATAATTTTATTATTATAGTTATTATTAATTTATTATAACTAATACATAATTAATTTTTTTAAGTAATGCTTTTGAAAAATTTTAATATTTTGACTTGCATATAATGCTAAGAAATAAATAAAAAATAAATAAAGAAAAAATAGGTAGAAGAGATAAAAAGGACAAGAGAAGATATAATTCAATAAGCATCATCAATTTATTATGTGAAATGATAAGATATTAATAGTTTTTACCTCAATATACAGGTCAATAACATAAATGAAAGGACGACGCTATTATTTGTATTATTTTTTATGTATGTATAGATAGATAATGACAATAAAATATGTGTGAAAACTTTCCTCAATGTGTAAATTTTCCGACGTATTTTCTTGAATTTGTAGTCATCCATATGAAATATATATCCCTATGAAGAAAATGTGATGAGTTCACGCAATCAATGTATATACCATGTAAAGTGCTGAAAAGAAGAAGACAATAACTAGTTGGTAAACTTAGAAACTGCAGTTTGGTCATTATGTTTGTCATTTGGCATAGCACACAAAGAACATAAATCAAATTAGGCAAAAGCCAATTTGAGTTTAAGTGATAGGTGCCCTAATAATACTGTTGCTGCATAATGATAGGTATGATGGAATAGTTTGTGGTCCATCATGTACTATTTCCAAGATTTTGCATTTTAGAGCTGCCTAATATTTTTTTCTCACATTTCACCTTTCACGACACTAGCTAGCTACCCAATCAAAAGTCCAAGAGAAAGCACCTTTTCCATTTTGCAAGCAAAGGGTTTCACAAAAGCTATTCCGAGATTATAGGATGAGATGAGATGATACATTCACACCGTAATCACCTCATCATGCATGCAATTTCCATTTACGTCTTGTCCTTATGGATCCTTAACAAAACCTCAAAGTAGGTGTGCTTTTTTCAACTGCCTGTGATGTATAAAATGAATCTAACAGGTTTAAACTTCATCTGATAAAATGAAAAAGTAAATTTCACATTTTCCCATCAATCTTTTCCTTTGAAACAAAAACAGGAAAAGTTGGTTTGGAGTGATTTACTTGTTTTAGTTTATTGTAGCTACGTAGGGGAGAGAGAGAGAGAGAGAGAGAGAGAGAGAGAGAGATAGGGACACAGATGAAGTGTAGCATATGGGAAGGTAGTTGCAGAACAAGAAATGATTAATCAGCACACGAAATTCTATCTGTAAGTTCGTATAGGGGGTGGCCGTGATGTGCCATCGCACCTTTAGCTGATACAATCAAAACACTTGGCTTCTTACAATAAAAATATAAAATAAAGGGGAATAATTGGAATAAAAGAAAAAGGTACAAATTAAAAGCCAATCTCTTTACACGCATGTATGATCTCAAAGTATCACAAGAAACTACAAGAGCTACTTATACTTATTAAGCCTTGTGAGGGGGACACTGATAGCACTTTGCAAATAGCCCAAACGTGTCAATTTGGTGTATGAAGTTAATCATGCTTGCCCATCCTCCCAATCCAAATCCTACCACCAAAACCCACACCACCACAAACACGTTCATGGAGTACGATCCTACCCAACCTCCTAACCTTGATGGTGGTCTCTCCACAGCATTCTGTTAACAACCAAAATCATTACTTTATGTATAATTAGTATGACATTTAAGCTGAGTAAGTGAATGTCTAACCTCCCTAGCTGGTGCCGAAGCAAAGGTCATCATGTGAGCCAAGGCAGGAATAATGTAAACAGTGAAGCTGACAAGAAGAGATCCAACAGTTGAGTTAATGGGACCAAAGAAAGGGAATATGATTGCCAGGAACCATATTGGAATCACTACAGGAAGTCTAGCCAACGCCCTTTTGAACAAACTCTTGGTCTCATGCACCCCAATGAATTTCTCCCACACAAAGTATAAAGGAGTGCAAGCAAATCCAAAAGTTATGAACTGCAAGAGTAAAGCAACCATAATTACTCTGCAAAACTTACTCAAATAAGACGTCAAAAGCTTGTACAGCATAAGTTACTTTTTAAGCTAAATAAGCTCTTATAAATGCTTTTTAGTTTCGAATTGAAATAGTAATTAAGGATATTAATATATAAGTATAACCTGATGAATGAGCATGAGGATGACAGCAGTGTCTCTGAAGCCTGTCTTTGGGAGCAATGAGAGGGCATTAGAATGGGTAAGAAGCTGATCCCCAAATGCCCAGTAAACTGCAGCTGCTGATGGCAAAGTTAGGGTCAGCACATATAGGGTTGCGATCAGATATATCATCTTAAACTTCTGTGGCTTCCACATTGCATGCATAATTTCCCTACAATATATAATCAGTACATGTTTGTCAGATTCCTATACACATATCCCATCAAGTTATACAATTTTTTTCTGTCAATATAGTTATTTTTAAATCCCAATACAAGATAAAAGCAAGTACAAGGTTAATTCTCACACATCAAGCTACTCTTTACTCGAAGAAACCCTTAAATTATAACTAGAACAATTTGACTTAGTTTTCAAGTCCTCACACTGTAACAGCATGTCCACCGAAAGTATAGAGAATGTTGGTAGCCCCAGTGAAGTAAAGAACCAATTTGGTTGGCCCAGAGTGCGTCACCCCCTCGACCTTCAGAAACAATATCTACATAATATTAATCGAAGAACACAGATGATTGAAAACAATAATACATGACATGCATTCATTATATAATTTGTTTTATGCTGGTGATGAGGCTTATAAATAGAGCACTTTACCTGGCCGTTGGTAAGGGAAGCTATGGTCATATACCATGCAGTATAAGTGGTCATCATGAGCCCTAAGAATGACCAGATTCTGTAATTGTGGAAAGAAGGGATGAACACCGTTGTTGCACAGCATGCGCCAAAGATGTAAGTCCAAGTTCTCTTGTCCAGATTGTCATTTATGTAGTATATGTTGCTGAAAATTTTTATGTATGTGTAATTTTTTAGTTGATAATGTACATACACATGAAGATCATATATTCAAAACCGTGATCTATTCCTACCTTGCACAAGCAATTAGTTGAATTACTGATCCAAACAGAAGGAAAGTACAGTTAAAAAAAAGACCAAGATTTCTCCAGTGTTTTCCCAGAAGTCCATCGAGCACTTCAAACCACTGGAAACGGTCAAAAGAATCCAAGATTAGAAGAATCTAAGGTAAAGCACTAAATCGATTCATTAAAAGGAAGAGAGACTATAATCACCTGAATAACATGGTTTCTGAAATCAACTTTTTCTCTCTCTTTTCTGGTTCTGTACTCAACATAAAGGACACTGATAAGGTAAGCAGTCCAGCTTCCCATGAGTCCATAGAAAAGCTGAAATATGATTCCAGATACCATCCCCAGTTGTGAAAAGGAATATGGTAGTGTCAGTAGTACTTGTGCCACCTAAATGAAATCCAACAAACATGAAAATTATGAGACCCTTGCAATGTTTTGCTTCAATAGGAAAAACACAAGTGGTGATTTTGAGAGCAAGTGCCTGATTAGAAGCACAGCTAAACCATGCATCATAGACAGAGCCACCATGCCAAAAGAGCCTAGATAGTTTTCCAGTTGTAGACTTAGAACCTTCCTCTTCCCTCTCCATTTCTAGGTAATTCCCTGCAACAACAGTCTCAACCTTCTCAGAAGCCATTGTTATCTCCCTTCAAGTATTGTGGGGAAGACAACAGACTAAGTGAGGAAAGATAGATAGGAGAGAAGTGCTTGTTCTAATTCACCCTTTCACATTCTTGTGTAGCTTCCCTTTCCTTATATAAACTTTTTTGTCAGCAAGGTACTGAATATGAATGAACTTGGTGGGGACCTTGCTTAGTTCACATGTAATCAGCCTTTTCCCTTAATAATTCTCTCTCACCAATTGCCTTTATGAAGGTTCAACTTCATCATCAGTTTTGTAGGCTCTGATGGGCCATGGCTAGCTGCAGTGCACGAGCGGGTGGCCCACCATTTGCTCTATTCTTTTCTCAAATCTCAGAGATCAGTTAGCCCATGCACATTCATTGATTATGAGTGTAGAGATAAAAGCAATAAAAAGATGCAGAAGGAGATTGGAAAAGTTTCTACTGTGTGAGTGTTGAAGATGGAATGAATCATTGCTCTCTTGAGGGGCTTAGTGCTAATCATGATTAGTACCACACGTGTTCCAACTGGCTTTACTAAAGGAAAATTCTATCATCATAACATAACCCCATCTCTCCTTTTCATTTTCACTTTTTCCGTTAGTCATGAGCTATGCTAGATTTTATAAATGTTATGCAGACTTGGGCCATTGCAAGAGTAATGTCTTCCTAGTATCTTACATAGATCAAAATTCTCTCTATTTAAACTTTTCCATTGTTAATTTTGAGTACTTGGACAGTCATTGATAAATAAAATAGTGAAATAATTCATGAAATGATAGATTTTAATGAATATTTTGACAGGTTTTACTCTATTAAGGAGCAAGGATATGTTCTAATTTTGAGGTTTTAGGTATGACATCCTTATCTTATAGTCAAAAAGTGGTGAAAAAAGGAAAATGAAAAGAGGAAAGTATCTTGAGATGGGCGTTATATCAGATTTGATTAATATATAGTTTTTAGGATGGCCCAACACCTACCAACCCATTAGGCCCAGTACCAGAGAACTGTTGGATTATTATTGGATGAACTAAAAACTCAAACCTTTTTTCTTTTCTTCTCTTGTTAAAAGTTCAAAACGTACATAATTTTTCGAAGTGGGTTAATTAACTTTAATTCACCCAATGATTTATGACAAAGCTTTTGCCAGTGATCTTTCCAAGGAAGGAAAAGTTACGGGGTCATCAAAATAAAATGTTAGTCTTGATTTATTTCATAAAAAAAGTTGGCGAATCAGTTGCAAGTATAAAAGCAAAAGGCTAAAATAATATAGAAAATCTTCACTGTCAATGTTAACAGCACATTTCTCAGTACCGTGTATTATTAGTAAGATTGATTGGAAATAATAAATCTGATATGCAATGCTTAAAAACTAAAGAAAAGATGGCAAGTTGATGGCTTGTTCTGGTTCAATGGACTTTGTCGGTTGCATATTATGGCCATAACTGCGAAATAAACTGAAATAAAAAAGTGAGATGAGAATATATAAACTAGTGAGCAAAAGCTTTAGTAGCTCATAATGCAGTGAGTGTAAATTTCCCAGCCTACATGAGCAATGATTGAATTTTATGAGGAAATGGTTGGCAGTGGCTTTGATCATGAAAACCATATGAGGCAGTGTTTCTTTGATATGATATTTTATTAGGATTATATAAAATGAAGCAATGATAAAGATTGGGTAAGGTGGTTAATTTGCAGAGAGTGAAAATTGATGGTGATGGTGATGGTGATGGCATTGATGGTTACTTTAAAGAGAGGAAAACAGTTAGGTTGTTAACCCCACCTTGCATGAGGAGAGGCATGGCAGGAGAAGGTCACTGCACTCTTTCTTGATTTCTGACTCGGATTACATAGATTGCACGATGAGGGACCAATAAACAAACCAAAAGCTTCAAAAGCCTGGAAAACACTCTCTTTGACTTCGCTACTTGCTCTACACACACATCAACTTTTTCCCCTTTTCTAAATTTTATGTTATCATTATCATCATCAATCACATTTTCATTTTTTCTTTCTCTTCATAGGACGTGGAAGAAAAGCCGTGCCTCGTGCCACTAAGTGCTCAATGATAACATTAATTACTGTGAAATTGTGGAATTGTTAAACATTGAGATCTGAAAATTGTTGCATGGCTTCATCGGTCATCAGTGTTAACCATCAAATTAAGAACATTTTGTGCATTATGAGATGAACATGTCTGAGTACAGCATGCAGCATTGTCGTCGTCAGATCCAAAGAGAAGAAGTGCGTGTACGGGAATTCACTAATAGAACTGAACAAGAGATTTGTTCAAAGATATTGTGCACACTTTTTTATTTAATCAAAATCTTCAAAACAATAAGATGTTAAGTTTCTTTCATCTATAATAATTTAACGTATAAAAAGATTTATACCACTCACACGTGCACAATAATATAAGGTAAAATGAAAAAAAAATTAAAATAACATATAATAAATCATAAATTCATGAATTTAAGATTTTAAATAGACTATAATGTTAATTTTTTATATGAATTCATCACTAGTAAAATAAACTCTTCATAAAGTAATTCTTGTATAAAAAATCTTTTTGAAAAATTAACATGCAAATCTCAAACAATACATATTCAGTTAATACGTTTGATCATAAGACAAAATTATCAAATCCAACTTAAGAATCACACAATATTCCGTTCTTGTCATTATTTATAAATATTTGAATTCTACAACTCTCCACACTTAATTTTGTAGCCAGAAATAGTCTCTTTTTAGGTGTCCTTGATTGCTGCAATTTTTTATTCATATGCAATGAATAGCTAATACAATGAAAATTTAATACATGAAATTGTTCACATCTTTACTAGGAGAGTTTCAAGATAATACAAACAAATAAAATAACATACATACATTCATCTCTTAAATTCCAAATTCCATACAAGTTCACAATATAAACTATTATTATTACTTTTATGTTTAAATATTTACTACTTCGGAAGACGTTACATTATAACACATCATAACATGATTAGAAAAATCATAAAAAGTAAAAAGTTAAAAAAGCACCAGCTTTTATATGTTGTTGGTGTTGGGCAGCTTGTTTTGCCCGCGCTCTAATATCTTCTGGATCAATTTTAGATAAGGGTCGTATGACAAAATCTAGCCTCAAAGCGTGCTACATAGAAGAGGATTGTCCAACCCTAGGTTTGCATTACATTTAGAAAAATTACAACCCAATAAAAATTTAGAAAATGTGGTCAACAAAAAGTCAAAAATATAATTCGGGCCTTACTATGAAATTTCTAAATCAAGATAGTTATCACTTGATATTCTTACAGCTTTATTGGTTGGCCTGTAATGTAATGTCAACAAAATTATATAAATTGAGCGTGATGGAATAAGTATTCATAATACATAAGGGATCATCACCTTTATCCATTTTCATCACATCATCATCCTCCATAAAACGTATCACACAGGGAGATGCCTCCATCATCATAGTTGCATCATCATACCCACATGGTTTTCACCTCCAGAGGCTCCCCTTCCACTCATCAACCAATTGCTTCTTCTTCTTGTATCCAAGTTCATCTTCATTCCTTGGGAGATGTCTAGATTAACTTTGCTCCACTTAAGCTTGGGACGACTTGGCACAACTTGCCTAGGCTGATTCTGCTTAACCCTGGCTCGAGTTGATTCAATTCAACATTTAACCTAGCTTGATTTGTCTCAACCTCTGACCCAAACTGACTCAACCTCCAACTCAGGTCTACTTGGCTCGACCTCCGATAGAGGCTAACTCAGCTTATTTTTCAACCTGGATTGACTTGACTCGATTTTTTAGTCAAGGCCAACTTGGCTTGACCTTTCAGCTTGTGCAAACAAGGTTGAACCTTTGTTTTAGGCCTAATCAACTCAACATTAAGCTCAAGCATACTCATCTCAACCTTCGGTCTGTGCCGACTCAACTTGATTCTTTAGCCCAGACTAACTTAGCTTGATTCTTTGACTGAGGGCGACTTTGATCGACCCTTTGGTCTGAGTTAACTCAACTCTACCTAGACCGATTTGGCTCAACTTTCATCTTTGAACAACTCGGCTTAACCTTCATCTTAGGCTAACTTGGCTCAACCTTTAGCCCAAACAGACTTTGTTCGACCTTAGATACAAACTGACCTAACTGGACCTGATCCTTAACCATCTTGCCTTGACTTAGACGCACCTAGATTTTATATTTTTAAAATCTAAAAAATATTCAATCCTAATCCAATTAAGTGAATTAAATTTAAAAGGGTTCATTTGGGACTTGACTTTTTCGAGTGTTCAATATGGTCCTAATTTTCGTAATTTGTATTCAATTTAGTCATTTTTTACTAAGGTATCTAAATCGTTCACGACACAGTGTCCATGTCAGCAATTAGTGAATGAGTTGTTAGTTTTTTTCATACTGGACAACGTGAAGAAACAATGACGTGGAAATCTAATAATTTCAAAGTGGTTTTCTTTGTGGAACACATTAAAATGGTTTTCTTCGTGAAACACATTAAAATGGTTTTAGAAGTACGGTTTCCTTTGTGAAGAAGGTTTGGGTTTTTCGTGGTTTGGTGGTTTCGTGAAACATATTAAATTGAGTTTTGTGCATAAGTCTAGTGCGGTTGAACCATCACATTCCAGTAAGTTCATTTAGTTAATGGTTTCACATTAGAAGGTTTCTTTAATTCTCCCCCCGTTTTAACTCCTTTCTCTTGATTTTTATCAGTTTCTTGTTGCTTAATGAACATTCTCAACTACATTCTTTTACTTTTATGAATTTTACACGAACATAAATGGAAATATTGTGTACTATAATAAATAGATTAATGATAGGATTTATTCACCGATGCTAACTTTGAAATGATTGATTTTAAAAATTGTGCTCACATGATAATTTTTTACTAACTTTATATGTTGTCATAATTTTGTCACTGTCTCGCAGTTTTCTACATTTATATGCTCATGGTGTATTGGAGTACATGTCTATAGTTTCAGGAAGATACAACTTAAAAATGACCAGTACAATGTAAGTGGTAAAGAATAAGGTTCAACGGAAAATTGTTCCTTTGTGGAAGGGAAAGATGAAGAAAGTGAAAATAATTTCTTATACTCTTTGAAGTTAGAAATTTTTTTAAAAGTGGTTAGTATGTTGGAGAACAGATTATAATTACTTGGCTAATTAAAGGCAGATTAGAAGCTTGGAAACTTCAGGATTCTATTTCTTAGTTCATTAGTAGGAGATGTCTAATCATTACACGACATATGCAGTGAGACAATCTTTTCCATTTAAAAATTTCTTCGTGTGATAGAAAACTCTTCTATTTAAAAAATTATGGTCATTTAACACATGTGTGTCAAGCATGAATATATATGTACTGAAGTCCCTATTTGTTCAATCTTCAAGTATATATGAAATGTTGTCATGCATAAACTGAGAGTTTGTCTACCTTTGGAATACCATTTTTTGCTAGAGACAACATTGATTTTTGTGATGCTTGCAAATTTTAAGTAATTATGGCAGCTTATCATGAATGGCTTCACTTTGTACCTATACTTGCTTCAATTATGATCCACCAAGCACTTGTAATTGTTACAACTAAGTTGTTTTTTAATAATAGATGTCTCTATAATTTCATTTTCCTATAATATGAAATTTATTATTGACTGATTTTCTTATTTGTGCTAACAAAAACTTCATTTCTTTCCTAAAAACTCATGTAAATCTTTTTTCCTTGTTATTCCGATCAAATAGTTTCTTGTTAATATTACAAAGCATGTGTGAAGCCACAGTATCAAGTGTTAACTGATAGGCAGAAGAAAAATCTCCTAAAGAAGTTCAATATAGAAGAAAAGCAGGTCAATTGATACAATTTGGAAAAACATATCTTAGACACGAAACTCTTCTTTCTGAATTGTCTATGCCTGAATATGGAACCTTCTATTTAAGTTTTTTTTTTTTTGGTGCATCTTCAATGAACTTCGACAGTTTAGATTGAGTCATGTATACATAAACATAGACACTTCCTATCATGGTAATTGTGAAAACCAATGCATGACCTTGAGTTGTAAACTCCATTGCATTTAGAAAGGGTGTTGTACTAAGATATGCTCAAAGACTTATCTAAGATATCCCGCAAGTTCCGCAAGTTCTGCATGATACAACAGGAACATTTTATACAGGGTTGAGGTGAGTCTGACCCCTATATATAAAGTAAAAAAAACTAAAGAAGTTTGTTGCCAAAATAAAGGATAAAAAGAAATAAATTTAATTTAATGAACCAATGGTAAGAAAATAGTAAATAAGTTTTATTCTCGAAATGATGGAAACAATTCCTTTACTTCAATATAGTACATATCCTTAAGGGCACCTACCACTTTGAAATAACATCATTTATTGAGGTTAACATTCTAATAAGTGACTTTCCCACCATGGTGGACTACAACTTCAAACTTGTCGTCACATATTCTAAATCCAACACTGCAAATGAAAATCGACATGAAACCACTTAGAAAACGTAAAGTAAAAGTTGGAAGACAAATCCCAACATTGAAAACCGACAACCATCCACTAAGAAATAATTACAAAATGTTACACTGCAAATTGATACCCATTTACATGAAAAACAACATTTTGCTCATTTTTCCAAAACATCACCACACTAAATTCCAAAACAAAGAAAACCCAACAGAAAGCAACAAAAACCCTAATACTCATATACAAAATTTCAACCTCAGATTAAGAATGCATACCTGACCTAGCCTTCTCAACTTCCAATTTCAACAAAAAAAATCAACCTAATGTTGCACGCGATTGTGATCAAACTTCTGAAACGCACACTTCAAAACCAACGTCAAATTTGTTCGAAGAAAACCACTTTTAAATACTAGATTTCCACATCACTATTTCTTTAAGTGGTCACGTATGCCAAAAACTTACAACTCATTTATTGATTGCTCACGTGAACATTATGCCGTTAACAATTTAGACGTCGTAATGGAAAAAGATCAAATTGAACAAAAATTATAAAAATTGGGACCACATTGAATACTCGAAAAGCTCGAATCACACATTAAACAAGTAAACGAAAATAGAGATAAAAAATGGTATTAAGCCAATTTAAAATTCCAAATATATAGATTTAAATTTAGGATAAATTCATTGAAATAAACTTATTTTAGATTATTGTGAATAAAATTTCATAAATTTTTTTATCTTATTATCTATCTTAATAAATTTCATATAAAATTGCACCACTATAATGAAGAAAATTGAGATGGAGAATTGAAGAAAAGAGACAATAGTTTACATGTTACAAGAAATAGGACAAAATAAAATTATACTGATTTTGAGATCAAGTCTTGTTGTTAGTTGATATTAAGTCTTTTGCTTAGAGACAATTAAAAGGAAAGACAAATCTAAACATTAATTATGAAATTATTATGTTAAATAAACTTAAAAGATAATTGAACCATTATTATATTATCATTAGGATAAAAATTTATCTAAAAACCTATAAATATGATATGTAGATAAAATATTTAATACTTTTGAATTAATTTCATTTATTATATTTTGTCTTAATCAAACATTAAATATCAAAATGTTTTAAAATATAACTGACTGGACGGATTAAAAAAAACTTAAAAAATAAGAGAATCGACATGTACATATAATGAAATGTAAGATCTATCTTAAAAAACACTTAACTTTATATTAAAGACGAATGAATCACTAAATATGAAAAAAAATAAAAATAACACCTATCGAACAACTAATTAACGTCAATAACTAACTGACAAGTTTAACGAGAAACTATAATAAGTTAACAACTTCATGATTAGTCGAAAAATATAACTGTGCTTTCAGACAAAAAATTTAATTCGATTATGACTTTCTCTTTTCCTGTTGAATATTTCTTTTCTCGATTAGTAAACATCATTCTCCATTCCCTTTTTTTTTATTGACTAATCATTATGTATTTGTATTTGTTTTCTGTGTCTCTAACTAAACTTTGCATCCTATTACTAAAAACTGAAAAATACTAAATTATAGTATTAACATTTCTAGTAATACTCTAGCAAAAGAGAGAAAAAATGGAAAGAAAATAAACTGAAAGAGGATTTTACTTTTGTGGATCTACGTAATAATAGATTTTTTGTGTTATCAATACTTTACATAACATTTTTTTTAATATATTTTACTAGTTACTTTTTTTTACATATTTTTCTTTATTTTTTTGTATAATTTAATGTACACGTGACATTTTTCACTGTAGATTACTCTCCTTTAGACATCAAAATTTAAACTACAAATAGAAAACTTTTTTTCCTGTATCTGCCCAAGTCATTTTTCTTTACCATTCAATTTACCCAAATAAATGAAAATGTTTTTTTTTAATTCCTTCAATTTAAACAGTACATAGTTTTACTTAAAGTTTTCTCATTTATTTATTTTATATGTATGTACTTTTCTTTTTCTTTTCATATCTAAGCAAAGGGTAAATGTAAAAAGGTTATTTCCTAATAAATAAAATAAACACCTTATTTTTGTAGACGTACCCCCTCTTATGTGTTTGTGGCTTTGGCAAAGTATGTAGGTATGCTGGTGTGTGTAGTAAAATCAGAACTTAACACATTGCAACTTAGCTAATTGGGTTTGGCCCTTAACTTAGTGGATAACAAAATAATAATTAGAGTTTCTTCTTATATTATTCCACATTTTTTTATATACCTTATTTTTAAATATTTTTTAACGGATTTAAAAAAAATTCAATAAATTTCGAAATTTATTTTTAAAAAAATCTTTAATAGATTTTGAAATTTATTGAAGGATTTTTTAAAAGTTTTAATAAATTTTGAAATTTATTAAAAGTTTAGAAATTTTTTTAATAAATTTCAAAATTCGTTGAAAGTTTTTTATTTTTGATAGATTTTAAAATTTGTTGAAAGTTTAGAAAATTCTTTAATGAATTTTGAAATTTATTATTCAAAATTTATTGGAAGATATTTCTTTTTAATAAATTTTGAAATTTATTGAAGAAAAAAAAAAGTGAAGTGTAGAATTTTTATAGGAGAATGCATTAAGAAATGTAAAATATTTGAAGGAGAAACACTTTAACAATTATGTACTTTTGTTATCTAGAGTAATACAATTTGTATAAGTTTCTCTTTTCGTAATTATGCAGTTTCCTCAATATGGCTCGTAAATTAAATAATTATTTCAATTAATTATTATATTAAAATATTTTTTATTTTTCTTAACTTTTACTCAATAAGCTACTTCTTTTAATCAACCGTCAATAATATACATATTGGTAAACGAATAGGTACTTGCAAATTGCTACTATTTTTTTTTTAATTATTATATTTTTTTAATATATAAAAATACACGTATTATATTAGTAAAATAATATATAAATTATGTAATTTATTTGGTTTTAAAAATTGTGTGAATATATTAATACGAAAATAATGGAAAAGCACAATATAATCGCTGTATAAAGTTCGCAAATGACTTAAAATGCTATATTGAAAATTAAACTATAATACTGTATAAATTTACACATTCTTAGTATCTATTGAATTGCTAATATTTATCTCCTACAAATAGAAAATATTTATTTATATTTTTTAATATGTAAATATTGAACTAAGTATTGATCCCTAATTATTAGGGAATTGATAATTTAAGAAAAAAAAAGGAAAATCCACACGACTTGCTATAAATAAAAACAAAGGAATTACCATTTATCTTTATTGAAAATAAAGTTATTCGTGTGTATATACATATATATAATTATCTTTTAAGAATATTCATAAAATGCAAAAAAAAAAATTCTTTTCTTACAAAATATATTTAAATTATTCTCAAATTGGGGTAATTGAAAATTCAATAGTTGTCTTAATTTTTTTCTTTTTTAAGAATGGCTTCTCTCCCCGTTCAGCCTCAATACGCCGTTTTAAACGAAACGACAAGTGCGTGAAAACTACGCTGAATAAAATCAAAAGGGTGAAGGAGGGTGTTGTTTGGTACAGGGGAATTTATCGGAAGTGGGAAAATGGCGGGCGGTGGAAAGGTTTCCTTCAAAGTCACACTGACGTCCGATCCAAAGCTACCATTCAAAGTGTACGTATCTATATGGCTCATTCAATTCTCAATTCTCAACATTTTCCCCAAATTTCCTATTTCCCTAATTACGATTTTCTTTGTTTCTTTCAGGTTTAGCGTTCCTGAGGCTGCACCTTTTACTGCAGTTCTCAAATTTGCCGCTGAAGAATTCAAAGTCCCGCCCCAGACCAGCGCTATCATCACCAACGGTAATTAATTATCTTGTGTCAGATCGATTTTTTTTATTAGTCAGTGATGTCGATGAATCAAGTTTTAGGATATTTAGCGTTTCATGCAAATTGAAAATCATGTTTTGGTTGTGCAAAAGTGAAAAATTGAATACATTGTGGGTTCCTTTTGATGATTGCTTTTCCTTCCTTATAGTTGTTTCAGCCTTTGTGGAATTACAAAACTTTGCCACAGTTGGACCTGTTTTTGGGTTAAGAAAGTACTGTTTATTTTTGTTAACTATTTTTGAACGTGTTTGTATTAAAAAAATATATACGAAACAAAGTAAAAAGAGAGAACAATTTTATACGAGACAATACACAAATATTGTCTTTAAACAATGCAGCCCGTGTTCATTTAGCCCTTTGAAATTTGTATAACTTTATTCCCTAGTCTACCAATGTCATGGTAAAGACTCCTCTAATTTGGTCGGCTGCATGAACGAAAAACTGATTTGTTATGTAACTTATAGACTTGGAGGCAACTTGTACTGTATGCATCCGAACTAATACAATTTTGATCTGGAAAATTGCAATTCGTGTTGATTTGATCCTTGTAAATCTGCAGTATATAATAATAATTAATCCCGAATTTGTTCATTTTATGACAAATTTAATCCTCAAAATCGGTCAACTCCATGAAAAAAAAGACTATTTTTTTAAGTTGAGAAATGAATGATTGCATACATGCAAAATTTTAGATACTAATTCAGCAAAGGTTGCCACCTTTTGAAGACAATTATGCATTTACTGAATGAGACCGCCTTTTGAGTGCAGCTTAAAATGCTATGATTATTAGATTAATGAAAAATTTCTACATGTCAGCTCCAAAATATTGCCTCATTCCTTACCTTGTTTTCTTCACTCTTGAGGGTGTTGTCTGCTTCGCGGGCTTGTAGTTTAGCACATATTTGAAGTTGTTTACCGTTCTTTCATGTAGACTTATTACAGTAATCTAGGGTATGTTGTAACTAATAAACCCTTTGAAATTTGTGATCTTACGAGGTAATTTATAATCTAATATTTTAACTTTTGGTGTTGTAATTTAATTAGTAACCCCTTGATTTTTTTTATTTATTTTTTTGTTGTTTGTTTGAATTGATTGAATATTGTAGTCTTTGGGTTTTATTATATTCTCTATTAGTTAAGTTGGTGGTAAACATATTCAATTTTAAGTTGATTCACATTGGCAACATATTGACAAGATATCCGATCTTTTTATCTTCTATCAACTCAGCTGTTTTGTCCTCTTAAATCTTGAATAGCAGTGCAAACGAGACCTTTCCCCTTCCAAAAAATAAGAAGCTCAATGGATTGAGATTTAATTGGGTTTGTTGTCAAATTAGTTATTTGAGTTGACTTGGTGATCCCATCGTATGTTGTGACTTTTTTGGCGTTTGTTGTTGCATTACTATGAGTGTAATACTGTTCATTAAGTATATTTTTTTAACTAACTCGTTACATTAATCAAATGACGGAAGAACTACGAATTTAAGAGTATTTTTGTTTGTTATATTATTGGCTGTCAACCTTTCACTTTGATAGCCTATCTTGTTTTGGTAATATTCATCTTAAAAATCTGCCACTCATATTCCTTGCTTTGAATGCATGCAGATGGTGTTGGCATAAATCCCCAGCAGAGCGCAGGTAAAGCAATACTTTATCATCTTTCTTTAACTTTACACTGTTTTTGAACAATCTTCGTATTTTCCTACAAATAATGTTTTACCGCTACAATTTTCTCTTTAAAAAATTACTGCACAAGGATAAATAAAACAATGGGTCGGTTTGTTAAAATTTTTTTAGAAAAGTGTTTTTTTTAATAAAATAATCACTTATTATGATTTTTAACATATTTGGATGAACTTATTGAAAAAAACGGACTTATTTCCTTTTGATTAAAAATTGCTTTTTGTTAAGTCATTTAAAAATAAAGTACTTTTTGCAATCACTATGGGAATAGTATTTATGGTTAAATTTCATTATATACATGAAATAGTTATGTTGCGATTTCTTAATTCGCATCTTTTTTAGTTGCAATCGATGGTTTCTGTAGAAAGGTTACACTTATAACATTGAATAAAGTTATATTATATATAGGTTTATGGTAGTTGGTATCTTTCATTGACATGCATATATTCATCTCTGCAGGCAATGTCTTCCTTAAGCATGGTTCAGAATTGCGTCTGATTCCGCGTGATAGGGTGGGTGCCTGATGTTAAGGGGTGTCTGAGTGAATATTTATCCTTCCCGCTAAATACATGAACTGTTGTAGCTTCAATAAATACCGTTGTTACTGATTCTATAACTTGAGATCAAAGGTGTCTTAATGAAGTTTTTTCTTTTTTATGTAATGATATAAATTTTGGGGAAATGATGTTATCTTTTATAGTTATAGTTCGGTCAGTTTTGGTCCCGACAGCTTTCAAGCGCCACCCGTTCCCCCGATGAAAGAAAGCATAGCAAAGATGTTAAATTGAGATAAATCATGTACATATCGTGCAATCCCATCGATTTTGTATCTCGAGGTAGTACGTGTCACTCGCTGATTGTGATGCTTTTCAGATATGGGTTTCAAAAATAAATCTATATTAAAGAAAGACTACTGATGAGGAGACCCTCAACATTGATTCAGGTTGAAATTATTTTTATCATTTTATTCTGGGAATGCACTAGTGAAATCAGGGTTATAAAGCACATCCATTACTCAGTTGTCGATGTACAAATGTTGAATAGCCGCGCTTTGCAGTCCAGGGTTTTTAAAATTTCCTTTACTTGGTATTCATATTGTATGATGAAGCTATGCCTAGTGAAAGTGACTGGAAAGGAATCGTGGTACCCTGATTTTGAAAAATTAACATGAGATCTCTGTCCATGTGTACCTCGTACCAGAATGTAGCTGTCTACGGCCTTGTCACAATCTGACATTCCTTATCAGAAAGGGAGGAATGGGAGGAATTGTCGTTTTCTTTCGTACAGGAGCTGCGATCATCAAGTTTTATTACTCCTGAATAGGAAGAATTGTAGAACCATATTGTCACAAGAAGGGGATAATTGGGTTTCGTGGGCTGCCACTGCATGACGATTTTTGTACATATTTCGTATTTTACATCTGTGGTGCGAAGGTGCGAACTGGAAACAATGCACTTGCATTCCAGGAGGTAGTGTATGTATCCCGTTAAATTTAGGGTGGACACATTAGTATTGTTTCATGAAGATGAATAATCCAATTATAATGTAACTACGATAATAAAGTTGTCGAACTCATAACAACAGAAAATAAACTTTATATATAAACTTAGTCTCACAATAACAGAAATAAAAGATAACTAATCAATAAATAATCAGTTTATATATTAACTACTTTGACAACAATTTTTTTGTCAAATGTTTATTTTTATAGAGGCCAATTTGTTACTTTTTTTTTTATTTCAATTCAACATACCAGCAAAACTCATTTAAACCACAAAAAAGAATAATCAGTAGATAAAGACATGAGTAACCATCTTAACTTTTGTACTAGGATACCACATACACTTCGGACGAACGACATTTGTGCAACGATTAGACCAGACGATCACAATAGACAAGCTGCTGAACATGGTTAAGATAAGATAGATTAAGGGTTATTGAACCGTGATTGAATCTCGATTAAGACTTTACTAATCCGATGCCTATAACCAAAGATATAAATACAAGTCAAAAGTAAGGGGTAGGCATGTTTATTAATTGCATATTTATTACAGTACTCAGATTAACGGAATGATAGAGGCTATCAGCTTTAAGGTAGTGTTCGTTTCAATGGATAACAGTGTTCAAGAGCAAATGCGACGATGGATTTGCAAATGAAATCGTGTTCGCTTCAGTAGATGTAAGGCGATGGAATTAGACGGATTTGAGGGATTGTAGAGTTTTGAAATCTTCGCTAAGGTGAAGAGATTTGCACTTATTTGAGTCAAAATGACATGTTTGCCCTCATTCATTCCATGACTCTGATTTTGTTTAAACATTATAGTTTAATTACTTTAAATTTACTATCACAATTTCAAAATTATCTCTTTATTCTGCACAACTAATCTAACTCCATGTAATGCACTGCCTTTGACATAATTAAGATCGTGGTTCTCTGATTAATTTTTTTTTTCTTTAAAAATATAATTTATTTTGGTAATAAATTATAACAAAAATATTACAATTAAAAATAAATTTATTTTAAATATAATATTAAAAATATCATTTTATATTACTTTAATAACTAGGGGCATTTTGGTAATCTTTAATTTCTACCTATTAAACTAATTTTTTTAATCTGTCACATCAATCAAATCCTATGCTAATTTTCACAAACTTTACCCTCAAATCCACTCTCAATTACCTACAAATCCACTCAAAAAATCAACAAAAAATTACCCTCAAATCCATTCAAATCATCTCCCTCAAATTCATCCAAAAGAACACACCCTAAGAGACTTGGACTGAAAGAGGAAACGGATAGAGAAAGGATCAATCGGTTATAGGAGGAAATTGTGTAGGAGTTAGGTGAGTCGCACTTTACAACATAAACAACTTTCCTATTGATAGAAGAAAACGACACTTGTCGATCACTAAAAAATTATTCTTTGACAATGCAAACTCTTCCAACATGCATAAAAGTGATCACTCCTTAGAATCCAACATTTTAGCAAAACATAAGTTGTCTGCCCACAAAACGACATCTTATGATCACAAAGAGTGTCAGTAAAGCAAATTCAACCGTGAGAATTGTTATATCCAAAAGGTAAAATTCTAGTCAGCTAAAAAATTAAAATTTGTGATCTTTCTTTTCCTTACTTTCCAAAATCTAGTTATATTATCACCTTCTAATCTCCTAAATTTTTCGCCTTTATCTTATATAAAAAAACTCTTTATTAACTTATATTATTAATGTCGTGTTCGCTTGCACTGATTTACTGTATACGAGAATTAACGAAGATAGATTTGCGCTGATTTCATGTGTTCGCATACGCTGATTTGCGAAGAAAGAAAAACAAGGAAATGCAAGGATTTGTGAGATTGTACTAGTTTTAGCATCTCGCAATTTTGCGATGATTTGCGGTGATTTATACCGAAAAAGTCGTATATGCCCCTGTTGATAGAAGAAACAAACCTATGCATGTATTCGGTTACATTGGAGAGAAGTTTGGTTCCCCACAGCACTACTCGGTTCCCTCTCAGGTGTTTTTCTGGTGACGGCGGAGTCGAGATGCTGGCAGATGGTGTCGAAGGTAGCCTTGCTCATTCGGAAGCAACGACAGAATTCGTTCTCCGGGAAGTCCGGTCGGTTGCAACGCTCCCACCAGTCCTTGGAACGGTCCTTGACCCAGAGGCGGCACTGCTGCGGTGGTGCGGTGGAAGAGGTAGCAATGTCGACATCTTCTAGGGCAACACAACGAGGTCTTTTGGTGGGAGAGGAGGGAACTTGGAAATTGAGGAGGTCGTTGAATGCGGTGCAGATTAAGTCGCATTGGGAGCGCTTCTTTGGTTTAGGAATGAAGGTGGAATTAGGGTCCATATTGGTTGTATCAGGAATGAAGAAGGAAGAATAATCTTCGAGGGTAAGGAAGGAAGGGGAACCAATTTCCATGTGAAATGAAGAAGGTGTGGAAAGCTTGTGTGAACGGTGAAGAATTTGGGAAAGAGAGAGCATACTGATTTATTTTCCTCTAAGGAAATATGGAATCCCACTTTGTTGAGTAAAATTCATTTAATAATTATTTTATTCTTATAATACGTGTAAAATAAATATAAATATAACAAGTACTATATTTAAAAATAAATTTATTTTATTAAATTATAATTTTTTTACTTTCTAAAAATTAATTTTAATAATTTTTTTAATTTTTTATTCTTTATAAATATTTGGTTTAAACCCTCGTTTGGTCCTCGTATTTGTGTGTCAATCTCAAATGGGTCATTGTTTTATTTTTTGTCTCAAACGGGTCCAAAAACTTGTAAAAATGAGTCAATTAAGCCCTCTCCGTTAAGTTTTCAATAACGTTGTCTAACTTTGATGACGTGGTGCACACATGTATATACATATTATATTACGTGGAATTTTTTGTTTAATTTGTTGCTAAGTCTTGTACAACTGTCCAAACGGTCGCCTCACAGCTCTCTTGACGAAAAACCTTGCACCACACAGTTTCTTGTTCTGCCGAGTTACACAAATTCAAACAATAGAATCATTAAGAAAATAAAAGGAAGATGACATTGTTCTGCCCACCGAAATCTGCTGCAGCCTCAACACCATCACCACTCATCTTCTTTGTCTTGACCCTCCCGCCGCGTCGGGTCCTACCCTCAAAAATCACGACTTTAAACCCCATAAACACTAATTGTCTAACTACAACCAAACCCGCGAACCCAGCACCGATCACAATCATCGTTCCTCGATCAGACCCATCGAAAGGTTTCAACTTTAGGGTTTTAATCTCCTGCACGAGGCCGAAGTTAATGTAACCGTGCTCCAGGAGGAACCGGTACGCGGTTTCAAGCAAACCCTTGTGCTCCGACCGGATTGACCGGCGGGCTCGGGCGTCATTTGGGTGGGGAGGGAGGAGTCTGGGTCTTCGGAGGAGTTTTGGGGAGACATTGTGATGTCGTTTTCCGATGATAAGGTTTGTGACGGTGGCGGTACCGGAGGATTCGGCGGCGGCTCCATCATTGTTAGTGGTGGGTGGTGATGAGTGATGGCCAGTCTGATCTTGCGCTCTCAATTTTTTTTTTGGTCAGGTTTGGATAAAGAAGACTATTTATTATTTTCCTTCTTCTAGTATCTGACCCGCATATCTGATCTCACCCTGCCTTATCTTGGTTGTAGTGGTGGGAAATGTGCAATCCAAGCCAATTTAGGGTTGTTTTTCATGAACACAATCAGTTTCTGTGGGAGAATCTTTTGAATCGTTGTTGGCTCTGAACTAGGAAAACTCCATGAGTGAACTCATCATTCAATTTGAAAGATTTGCTGAGGTTATTAAGGGATTGGAAACAAACAGATTTCTTCTTTCTTTTTCTTTGTCATTTTATTTTTATTTTCTTAATGATTCTATTGTTTGATTTCCTGTGTAACTGGACATAAGAGTGTCATATTCTCCGATGTGTCGTAGGAAAGGTGAATGTGAGAGAGGTAAAAACTTCAACTCATTAAAGCTGATTAGTGCAAGGTTTTTCGTCGAGAGAACTATGAGGCAACATTTGTAAACTTACCAACAAATTAAATAAAAAATTCCACGTAATATAAGATGTATATACATGTGTGCACCACGTCATCAAAGTTAGACGGTGTTACTGAAAACTTAACGAAGATGACTTAATTAGCTCATTTTTAAAAGTTTTTGCACCCGATTGAGACAAAAAATAAAACGATGATTCACTTGAGATTGACACACAAATACGAGGACCAAACGAGGGTTTAAACCTAAATATTTTTACAATTAAATATAACATTAACAATTATTATTTTATATTACTTTAATAACTAGGGGTATTTTGGTAATCTTCAATTTCTATCAATTAAACAAATTTTTTAAATCTGTCACATCAATCAAATCCTACACTAATTCTCATAAACTTTACTTCCAACTCCACTTTCAATTACCCACAAATCCACTAAAAAAACAATAAAAAAATTACATTCAAATCCATTCAAATCATCTCCTCAAATCCCTATGAACGAACAAAGCCTAAAAAAATTTCTCATGAATTTTCTGTCTTTACCTTATATAAAAAACTCTTTATTAATTTATATTATTAAAAATCTCTCTTTCGTTATATGACTTTTTTTTCATATTTTCAAATGTTATTAACATTAAACCTTTACTTAGATCGATAATTAATCTAATGACTCAATTGATATTGAACTTAATATTATATAGTCCCTTTAGCATTAGTCTAAAATATAAGAGTATAAGGTTACAATAGTTGTATTTTTTTCCTTTTGTTATTATAGATTACCTTTTACCTGTAAATCGTCTTATATGACCTTTTTTTCTTTATGGATACCTTGATAAGTCTTCTTTAAGCACCTTAAAAGAAAGTCAATATTTCTTCTAGGTTGTTAGTTCTTTTGAATGTTTTGATAAGTCATAATGCACCTTAAATGATCATCCAGATTTTGTTTAGTGCTTCAAAGCATCTTGAAAGGTCACCTTAAAGGTTCAATTTTTAAAGGATCGACTGAGTTCATATCCTTTTATTTTTTATTCTTTGGCGAAAACTGGTAATCCAATGCACAATGGATTAGCAATGGATTTGAACCAAATCCAGTTAGCTTTACGCTGTTGTGGGCAGCTTCAAGCTATCAAACATGCTAAATCACTTCATTCCCATATAATAAAACTTGGCCTTTTCAATCACGTTTTTCTCCTAAACAACATGATCTCTGTCTACGCAAAATGCTCCCATTTTGACGATGCACGAACCCTTTTCGACGATATGCCTCACAGGAACATAATTTCTTACACAACAATGGTCTCTGCACTCACCAATTCCGGGAGACCCCAAGATGCTCTCACACTCTATATCCACATGCTGGAATCTAAAACAGTGCAACCCAATCAGTTCTTGTACTCAGCGGTTCTCAAGGCATGTGGAGTCGCCGGTGATGTTGAATGGGGCAAGTTGGTTCACCGACGAGTATATCGGGCAAGGTTAGAGTGTGACACTGTTCTGATGAATGCCCTCTTGGACATGTACGTCAAATGTAGAAGCTTGGCTGATGCAAAACGAGTTTTCTACGACATGCCGTGTAAAAATTCTACTTCATGGAACACCCTCATTCTCGGGCATGCCAAGCAGGGTTTTGTGAAGGATGCCTTGGATCTGTTTGATCAAATGCCAGAACCAGACATTGTGTCTTGGAACAGCATCATTGCCGGTCTTGCAGATACTTCTAGCTTCCATGCATTACAGTTTGTTTCTATGATGCACATGAAGGGCCTTAAACTTGATGCATTCACATTTCCATGTGCCCTCAAAGCGTGTAGTCTGCTTGGCAAGTTAACTGTGGGGAGACAGATTCATTGTTGTATTATCAAGTCAGGGTTTGAGTGTAGCTATTACTGTACATCAGCATTGATTGATATGTATTCGAATTGCAAGCTATTGGATGAAGCAATGAATATATTTCATAAGAACTCTCCTCTTGCTGAAAGCTTGGCAGTGTGGAATTCCATGCTTTCAGGGTTTGTTGCCAATGGAGATTGGTGGAAGGCTCTCAGTATGATTGCTCATATGCATCATTCTGGTGCACAGTTTGATCCCTATACCTTTAGTGTTGCTTTAAAGGTCTGCATCCAGTTTGAAAACTTGAGGTTGACATCTCAAGTGCATGGATTGGTCATCACTAGTGGCTATGAGTTAGACTATGTTATTGGAAGCATTTTTATTGATCTATATGTAAAACAAGGTAATATTAACAATGCATTAAGATTGTTTGAAAGGTTGCCAGATAAAGATGTTGTGGCTTGGTCTAGTTTGATTGTTGGTTGTGCTAGATTTGGTCTAGATACAATGGCTCTTTCCCTCTTCATGGATATGGTTCATCTGGATCTTGAGATTGATCATTTTGTCCTTTCAATTGTTCTGAAAGTTTCTTCAAGTTTGGCATTGCTTCCAAGTGGCAAGCAAATTCATTCTTTTTGTCTTAGGAAGGGATATGAATCAGAGCGAGTTATTACAACTGCTCTTACTGATATGTATGCAAAATGTGGTGAGATTGAGGATGCCTTAACTTTATTTAATTGTCTTTCCGAAGTAGATACCTTGAGTTGGACTGGGATTATTGTGGGATGTGCACAAAATGGAAGAGCAGATAAGGCAATTAGTCTTCTGCATAAGATGATTGAATCGGGTACAAAGCCAAATGAAATCACCATTATAGGTGTTCTTTCTGCATGTAGACATGCAGGCCTAGTAGAAGAGGCATGGACTGTATTTAAGTCTATTGAAACAAAGCATGGATTGACACCATGCCCTGAACATTACAATTGTATGGTTGATATATTTGCTCAAACTGGACGTTTTAAAGAAGCAATAAACTTGATTAATGACATGCCGTTTAAGCCTGACAAAACCATATGGTGTTCCTTGCTTGGTGCCTGTGGAACTTACAAGAATCGACATCTTGCAAAAATTGTTGCTGAGCATCTTCTTGCTACCTCACCTGAAGATGCTTCTGTGTATATAATGCTATCAAATGTTTATGCATCACTTGGAATGTGGGATAATTTAAGCGGAGTACGAGAAGCTGTCCGAAAAGTAGGTATAAAAGGGGCTGGAAAAAGCTGGATCGAGATCTTTAGTTGAGAAAGCTGGTTATGTGAATGGCTTGGTTCAACTAGATTAATCGCTCATTATATATTTCCAGACAACTCAATGACTGTTCTAACTTAAAAGGAATGTTATGTGACTGGAGTTTGTACGGTGAAAGACAGTCTTTACGTTTTGTTGACTTCAATTAGAAGGTAAAAGCATGGAAGTGTCTAATTTTGGATGGAAGATACTAGAAATACAACAACGAAAAATACAAATTAAGTATAACGTGCCCAGCAGTTCAATCCGATAAGCCTTTGGATGCTTGCTATTGCCATGAGGTTTCACACATTCAATGTTTTCCTTCCCCAACATAGGTACAAACTAAAAAGGTAAATACAAAGTGAACTTTCAATAGCATTAATACGTTATAATTTTAATTAATCAATTTCAGTTTTATATTAACTACAACATAATTAACCTCGTATACCATATTTCATTTAAGGAACTCAAATTTGGTTAAAATCAGAGGTATCAGAGTCATCCACGACACTTGAATTGTAAGTGTGTCTGAAAATTTGTTGTAGTTCTAATAGTTAAATTAGTACCTTTTATGTAATTTTTAATTTTACATAACATTTTGTACACTAGTATTGTAATTAACCAAACCTTTTCTGAATTCTTTTGCTATATCATTGTTTGGCAGAAGTCATCAGGATTCAGGTCTAAGTTCATATTTTAGCACGGTCTACCAGCTTGACATGTTCAGCTTACGGTAACATTGGCCAATATTAATTATTATTGACTGTTGAATTTTAGAGAATGGATTGCTAATTCATTATTAGTTAGTTATCTAAAAGTCAATTTAATTTATAAACCAATGGCTCTTTTATAGTGTTGAGCATAAGAGAAAGTCTGTTGAAAGCATTTTTCGTTTTATTTGTCATTTGTGTGTAATAATTCATTTTCTCTTAATAAATAATTCTAATAGAGATTTAAGATTATGATTATATTAAAGACAAAAAAGTGATAATGACAATGCATTAATGATTATAGGGTTTAGGTGTACTTCTTTTTCTTTTTGTTTGTCCACTTCTGAAATAAAATCATGTCTGTGTTATCTGCCTATATAGTAAGTTAAAAATAAGATAAATGGGAATAGTAATTACAAATTTTATTATATGCATCATCTTCCAAAGTAGATAGATAAAAAAATATGTAGTGTGCTGTATAATAACTCCTAGATTTTAATGACAATTTTTAAGCTTTTAGGTTGTCTTTCCGAACAGTAAGTTGAAGATATATTTGGCTGGGAGTTGACTTGTCTTGAATGAATCGTTCTGTAATTTGGAAATTCCACTGGGGACTAACATCATCACTTTCTCATTCTTCTTTTTGTCTTTTCTCGTTCTGTCCTATTGCTCGAGTGAGGACAGATTGAGACACCACTAAGCAGCAGCAATAATATGTTGGAGGTGGACAAGAACCTCTCAAGCTACGTCTTCCACTTTATGGATTATATGATTAGAGGGAGGGTGAATTCTAACGACCTGGTCCGAGGGAAACAAAAGTAAAATGCTGCTCAAAGTTTGATGTGTAACAATTTTGAAGCCACTAATTTTCGTAGTACTTACATTACTTACGTTTTATGTACTTGAAGGTCATTCATTTATGTATTAGGCTTGGCCCTGATTGGAACTATGTCATGGACCAATTTGGTTTTTCCAAGCCTCCGTGATGAGTCGAGGCTGCTTGGTATGAGTTGCAAGTTTGAACAGAAGTTGGGGCACCTAAATTTGGAGAGCAGTGTTCTTGGGAATCCAGTCAACAACTGCAATACAGTCCAAACCATACGAACCCGACCCATCATCACCAGTAGCTAACACTAGGGACATGGGTAGGTCCCATTAGAAGAAGAGAAGATTAAATGGTGAACCCCACCTCCTCATCATCACTCACTGTAAGCTTCCTGCATGAGGCCGAGTCATTTCTGAGCAAAGTCTCTACTGCATGCTAGTGGCAGTGAGTGACATTGTGACAGTCTTACATGGATTTTAATTTTTGAAGTCTTCTATGGAATTTATTCTCGTGCCATGTTTATTTCTTTCTCAATCATCGCACCCACTTTTGTCTCCCGACTCATACTTTTTTCTGACTTCTTCCTGCTAGCTTTTATTTTTGTTTCGATCTTAGCAAGGCATGTCAAGTTCTGATTCCTTCACTGTTCCCAATGACCAGGAAACACTGCCAAAATTACCGCGAAACTACCACGCCCAAATGCTTTCCTGCCCACACTTTTCGCGCCATATTTGTTTGCTATCAAAAAAAGCTGAGTTGTCGCTGGTCACTCTGCAGTAGTGAGTAAACCAAACTCAATCAGACTTCTTTTGCCACAAGCATTACAGGGACCAGGTGGGTACATCATAACGTGGCTGATGATAATTGTCAAGGCTTAGTGCGCCATAGAGAATAGTTTTTAGTGATCTGTGTTATAATATTCACAATTATCTTGACATTGCTGGTGAGGTGATTGTTAAGCCCACGCCGAGTTGCTTAAATTTGAGTAACAATGGCCAATGCGATCTTAATCATAACACAATGAGTACAAAACAGGGGTCAACTTGTTCCGGATTCGATGGAAACGCACTACACCACACAAATCTACATTTCTAATAAAAAAAACACACAAATCTAGATCATACGCGCGACCTTGAGATACCCTTATTAAACTGTTTGTGAAGGACTTGTTCTTAGCTGATGTCATGGGAGTTTCTACTCCTCGTCTTATTTCCTTATAATGTTCCTTACATGTGTTTGTCTGTGTGAGGGACTTCAGTTCAATCAACATTAATAATAATACTATAATAGCGCACTTAAAAAATGTTACTGCGTATATCAAGCTATTATAAGAATTACGAAGTGTTATAGAATTCAACTTAAAGAGAAAACAAGCACTTCAATAAAACAGTTAGCCAAAATAAATATGGTTTCAATAAGAAGCAAGTGCCAAAGTTTTTACGTTACCTTATTTTAGAAGTGCCCTTTGTCTCTGGAGTGGTTTCAATAAATATGGTTTCATTGTTGCATTGACCTGTTTTTTCCTGGTAGAGAGACCTGGCCTTTGACCCTGACCATCATTTTCTGCACTAAAAGGGTTTATGGGGCTTCCACGAAGTGAGATATGATATGAGTGTAGTAGATGTAAGCAACCTTTTTGCAGTAACGGATTAAATTATAAAATGCTTTCTACTTGCTTACCTTTATGTAAAGTTCACAAAAATATATAAAGATAGACGAATGCTGAGACCATTTATATAAAGTTCGTAAGAATAATTGGGGACTTTCAAGAACATTGTCTATCAAGTCTTCTTTTCTCTTTCAATTTTCAGACCGTTTGTTTTATTATCGTTGGAAAAATTGAGCGTTGAGGCTATAGAAGATTGCTGACCTCCCCTCATGCTGTGATGAGATTATTAAAAAAAATTATCAATTTCTCATCCAACTTAAAAACTGAAAGACATAAACAGTTGAGAGAGGTTTTCTCAGACATTAAGTATCTATTATTATGCTCAAGAAACATTCAACAAAAACGTAATCATGGGATAAATAGTTTAAAACGTGTGGAAGAAGCACACAAAGTTTACAAGTTTAAACAAGGCTTAATTTTCTCAGTAGGATATCTTTTTAACTTAGATAAATTTTGATGGAGTCAAATTATTAAGCTGATAAATAAAGCAAACTTGATGGCGCATGTAAGACGTATATGTTCTGTCAGTATATGCATTGAATGGATAAAGGAAAGTCACTTCTTTAATAGTCATCTGAAATACATAAACAATAAATGAGACAAAAGTCTTACCTTAGCTAAATGTACAGAAAATAAAGGCTTATCGTGCGGTTAATATATAATTGTTATAATAATATACAGTCGTTGATTAAATCTGCCATGGATTGAAGAGTCAGTGATACCAACCAACACATACAAAAATGATTTGAGACTGATCTATACTCCCCCCCATAAAGCACCAACGAAATAATCAACTAGATGATGTAGAACTTAAAAAGAGCTAACAAAGCAAAGGAACTGATATATGAAAGGAAGTTGTGACCTCACTCAACCCCCAATCCAACAACACATATCATTAAAAGCCACTATAGATTACAACAAAGCAAGGCAAAATGGCTCTTGGGTTGAACACAACCAACTCATCCAAATTGGAATAAGCCCCAACAGCCCCTGCAACCGAATCATACTCCTCCATGCCTCCTTCTACATTCTTCTTCACCCTTCCTGCTATAACCCGACAAACCAGCATTGCTCTCTTCTCTTCACTCTCATTCACACAAGCCTTGTCGTGAGCCTTCCCACTCGTTGCCGTTGTCAAGATACCGCTTCCTCCTGTAACCTTGAACCCGTGCTTGATTATGCTGCAAACGTTGCACTGTGGAACGGAGTTGCACAAGTTGGAGGACCCGTTTAGGCCTAGAGAACACGCAAAGGAGGTGCAGTGAAACCTGAGTAGCTCGTTGCCATCTGCTATGCAACGTGGGTGTTTCTTGGGGAGTTTCGTGGCCTTTGCTTTTATGGAGTCTCTGTATTCTTCGAATCTGGTAATGGTTTTCTGGGTGTTGTGAACCTTGAGGATGCGGTCTATTTTGCACACTGGAGATTGCTTCTTCAGCCAGCTGGAGTGGAATATTATTTCAACTATGTTCTTGCTGGTGTCTTCTGGACCCAGTTCAGAAACTGAAATTGGTAACCGGAAGAAAAAAAAGAAGGTAAAACATGTAGTTTAGTCATGGTACATTGGTATCATCATTAAAATTATAGATGATAAAGTGACACAAACACATCAACATGTCGATTATGATGTTTATATAAATAAGCACACTTCATCCCAGAGAACAAGAAAATAAAGCAAATTAAACTAAAACTAACCTATGAATATCAGTTTTGAAGAAAAAATTAGATGAGATATATGTCATGCTTACAATGTAGAAACTACACCTGTTAGCTTCTTAAAATCGTATACATGTGAGACCAAACACACAGAAAACTTAAATGAAAATGCTGAGAAAAGCTTATTTTCTTCTAATGAAAATTGAAAGCATCACTTAATACGATACCTGCATGTTTGACTGCCTGGTGATGCTCCAAGCTTTCAGCTTTCATGATCTCGCCACAGTCGGGGCAAGAACAAATGCTACTCCTGAGAGAAGGATCTCTAGTGAAGCCTAGAACCGGGTCTACCACCATTCTACACTCGTAACAGCCGGAAAGTCTCCTGAATGGCATTCCCCTGAAAGAGCCAGCGCCAGAAGAATTGGAAGATGCTGACAATGAAGAGGAAGAAGCTGAGACGGGTCCATTGTGTTCGGTAAGAGGTGCTTTCATGGATCTGCTGGAAGCATCGTTGCTGTTGCATCCATTTAGAAACAACCTTTTCTTGTGGATATCTGGGGTTGATGTGTCCGGCTTTGCCGTGATCTTGGTGTTGTTACAAAGCGAACCTGAGCACTTCATCTTCTTGCACTTCTTGCTGTTATCTTCCGGGATTCTTTCCTCTTGCAGCTTTCTCTGCTCCTGTTTTTTCCTGTGTTGATGATCCTTTGCTTCTGGAGGTGGTTTTGCTTCCTTCTGCTGCTGCTGCTGCTGATGTTGCTGGATTTGAACATTCCTACAAGCCAACAGGCCTCTTACCACCCATGAAGGTTGTTTTTCTGTTTTCTGTAGCTCTTGGTTTTGGTTTTGGCTGACATGTTTGGTAATGGTTGGTTTTCTTTGGGTTTTGGGTTTGCTCATTGTAGAAAGGATGGAAGTTTCTTGAGCTTACAAATGATGGCTTTAGAACAAGGTTGGAACTAGAACAAGACTCTGAATTTGAGTCATTTAGGTGTTGAAAGTGTTAAGTCGCCTCTCAAGTCATTTAGCTTTGAAGAACCTGTGGCTCTCTTCCCGTGGGGGAGATATATGACTTTATGATGAGCATCTCTCACCATTGATTTTTCTAGGTTGAAGAGTTCTTTTTTATTTCTAAATAGTGGGAAAGTAAAGGGTTTATTGGCCAACGGGTCCCCCCGCCTTTTTATGTTGTGCCTGTCTTCTGTGTGCAAACATTTTGTGAATATCATAACTGACCATCTTTATTGCCTAATATCTACAGCGACTAAACTACTTGGATTTCATTCTTTATGTAAATCAGAGTTTAATTAGTCTTTGATAAACACTTTAAATTGCTGCCACCAAAATTCAGTTTAATTAACTTTTTTGGGCTATCAGCTTCCAATGTCCCTGCTGAGTAGTTATGACTTGGCTCGACTCATGAATGCAAAGATATGAAACACAAATCACTCATCAGATGAAAATTCTAGGAAATTTACATTTGTATTATTGGCTGATATAATGGTCCCCTCTTGCAAACTAAACCCCCCCAAAAAAACTTCAAATAACATTTGCCAGAATTACACGTTCGATTCCATTCTTCTGTTGTTTGGTGGAGGTACTCAGCAATCGGTTAATATAAAAAAATCGTTCCATTCCATTATTTTGTCCAGCAGAACCTCATGTTTCAATAGAAAGTAGATCATGTTGGCCCTAATATTAAGATAATAATGCAATGTATCATTGAAGTTGGTGTAAAAACTAGGTTGTCTTTGCCCTCCACTGAGATCTACCACTTTCCAGTTTTCTAACTTAGACATTTCTTCCATCACTCATTTGTGAGTAGGACTAACATAATTCTTGAACGCATCGGTATTTGAAAGTTGAAACTCTCATGGTTTATGAGCTTTCTGAAACCCTTTCTCAACATGATTGGAATATAATTGAGTGAACACTTTGACCTCGGAAAATGTTAGTTTAGGCTTTGAGACAGAATCCTTGGCTGAATCAATCTCCCATAACCGCTGACACAGACCATATATCTCAACAGATCTACTAATAGATAACTGATTAATACCACTGAATAGGACAAAAATCATTTACGCATCACAGCTAGAAAATGGATTCAAGAGTAGCAACTGGTTGCTTCCGTACCCGAACCCAGCACAAGTTTATGGGGAGAGAGTTGATAATTAATTAGGCTTTGTCGTTATTCTGAGCTCAATAAGGTGGACTTTTTCGGGCTAAACGCATTGCACCATTTGCAAGGTATTCCACTAATTACCCCATAATGGCACCTCTTATATAGGGAAAAGCTGCTCATTTGATTCCCTTTCTGCCTCAAAATCATGCCACCCCATATGCTATGGAATAAAGCCACTTACTTTAACTAACATAAAAATCAGTAATTTCCCCCAAAAACTTTGAAAAAATTATTCTTTTAACCCAAATTGTACCATTACAACCAGAATTCGACCATGTATAAACATGAAACATACTAATAATTCGTAATGTATGGCAAAAAGCGTATTGACACAAAAACATACCCATTAGTGTGTCACGTTTACTATTTTATAGTTTGCATGTGAAAATTTCATACAACGGTTCTTTATTAATAACATCACTATTTTCATGTGAGATTTACAAATGTTTTTTAAACTTAAAGAGAGTTTTTCTGACAACTTTTCCAATTTCAAACAAATCATGTTTGTAAAATTCATGTTAAAATAATGTTTTTACTAATAAGAAAATCTTAAAAGAAAAAACTTCTATCTGAGACGTTCTCATGCCGTGAAAATTTTAAAAATTTAGCTATCATCAACCTTGGAATATTCAACTATTTTCTGAGATTGTGAAGGTAGCCTGTCACGTACATAGTTTAATTTTTGCTTCTTTTTGTAAGACATTAGGATGAGAACTTTCTCATGTGTAACTTAGGTCTTGCGTAAGAACACAAATTACAGAGATGGTAGCACCGAGGCACGAAGTGTGTTTTAAATTTTAAATGACCACGTGAAATGAATATGTCAGTTAAAGCGTTCTAACATTTTTTAAACGGAAAACTAAAAACTGAATGGAGAAGGGCAAGACATGGTAGTACAAAAAAATGTCTAATTTAAAAAGGTATTTGGTCATCAGAGAAAGTGCTTGATCTGGGAGCAGCACATCACATCCATTGGCTAAAGAAATGAGAAAAGGGTAAGGAGAAATTAATGGTTAAGAAGTGTGGTAGAGTAAGAATATTGTGACTCCAACTCCATGCCATAACTTTTCCTATGTAGAAGAAGAGAGCACGAAATTTGATGTGATGAACAGAGAAGGACAGTAAAAGGACCTTGGAAAACAGACAGATCATAAATCCGTGGAAGCAGCGATTTGATTGTTTTTGTCCTCTCCACAGACAATTGAACCACCAAATATAGCAAACTAAAATAGTAGGATATTTGATTGTTTGGGCCACTGAGTGAGTGGTTCAAAGTTCAAACTAACCTTGTCTTACCAAGTATGCTTTTACTACTCCAGAACGTTTATACTTTATGACCTATTGATCGTGATATTGCAGTAATAGTTATATTGTCTTGATTATTGTATATGTTGCTGCTAAGGGGATTTTAGCACAACCAATTTTGAGTTATAACGGTGCAAAAGTTTAGATTTTGAGTGGAAAAATGGCTCGAAATCTAAGTAATGGCTCTGTCTTTTTTGAATTTCGATTCTTTCCGCTTCAATTCAAGTTGCCCTACAAAGTTGTCAGAACAAATTGGTAAAAATTTCAGTGCATGAGTCCGTGAGAAACAAATGTTGGTGAAGCTCAAAAGATTCTCTTTGGTTTCCAGAGCTCGAATTGCAAATCATGCAAGGGTGTCAGTCTACTTATATTCACAAGTATTAATAAAAAAATCACTATATACTTATGTCATTTAAATAGGCTCCATGGATATAGAAAAAGTATGGTGTTGTTATATATTCATACCACAAATACGTACATTACTTCTAATACTCTTTAATTTAAGACAAAATCTAATTATTATTAATTTGATCATAATATTGTTATTAATTCAGAAGTCTATAAATAAATACAGAAAAATAGATGATGATATTTATTATGTATCAATAGCTTGAGCTATTAAATATTTAAAGTATTTGACAATTGAAGGTATTTAACATACCTTGTATAAGTAATCTTCATACATAATGGACGAATAAAGATAACATCAGGATAAAACATCTTACACAATACTGAATTGTTGACTTTGTAACATCCCAAATTATATATATAACTATATAATATTGAATGATTTACATTATAATATAATAGAACAGTTGAAGCTTGCAGATAGAGTATTAAGCTTACAGTCATCCCGAAAATGACCATAAGGTTAAAACTTTATATACAAGAGAGCTTTCAAAATATAATCGAACAACTAAGAGATCCTAACAACTCTGCAACTGTGTTGTCATCCTCCAAATCTTGCTCCAGAGGTATCTCATTTACCTCTGTTCACATCCAAGTGGATGATCATTGCAAAAGAAATAACATAATACATACAAAACACAAACAAGCAGCAAGGGTAAGCTAGGTTGAAAAGCATACATGTTATCCTATAGCAATTGAAAAGTAAAAGCATATTCATACAAGTAAACAAACACAACATCTTATCATTGTTATAACTCAAACTAGACTCGTCCGGACTTAGAATGAATATCGAACTATGGTGGGTTGTGCACTTGTGGTGGCCTCTACTGCTTTGCAAAGCCGTTGCCAATGGGTTTCACCCTACCACACACAAGGTTAGTCCGTTACCGCGCAATAGGCCTCCAAGTAGCGCTTACACTAGGACATCCCACTATTCTCATCACATGCATCAATCTTCTCTAAGTGAGAATGAAAGATCATTAGAGTGTTAGGATAACCCCCAAGATTGAACTCTTATATTCATTCTAAGCACTACAATGATCTCACCAAGAGATCTTACTTTCATACTTACATCACATTAATCACATTGTATTTCCTTTTAAATCATTAACATACCATCTTCAATTCATATAATCACATTCCATACTATAATGAATCGTACATGCATCACACATCAATCATTTAAAACAGCAGAAGAAAATAGTATACTCTAGCGAATCGCTCAGCGCACAAGGTCACAAGGCACAACCAGATGACTTTCGCATAGCGCACCCCCATGCACTATGCGAGCCACCACACAAGGTTGCCCTTCCTAGTTAATTCGCATAGCGAATTATATCGCCTTGCGAATTAAATCACAAAGGCTTCAGACCTCACACTCTAGCAAAGCGCCTCTCCTACGTTGTTCTAATTAATTAGATAATTTCCCAGACCCATACCAGTGGCAAAGCGACCAATTTCGCAAGGCGACTCACCAAATAGAGGAGAACCCTCTGCAGTGATTCGCATAGCGCACAGAGTCGCTATGCGAATGCCCTAGCAGAAAACAATTCTCCAGGGTAGCTCGCTGTGCGAATTAATTCGCATAACAAGTCTGCATAATCTGCGGCACTCTAAATCTGCATAATTATGCAACTCTAACCTCCAACACCAAATCAACGCATTTTGATGAACTTCTAATACCCCTAAATCGAAGTATATGCTAAATTAAACTTGCCTAAATGATTCTAATCCTTTCTAACCTCATTATAAAATGTTTATGCATTGATTCATACTCTAAAACTTAAATTTCATTAATCTAAAGACTCAAATCTAGATTTACCACTTAGAAACTATTTTTAACCATTTAGACACTTCTAACAAGTCAGAAATGACTTACCTAAACTATCCCAATAGCCTAATTCAGTTCCTAACACCTAAATCTCAAAATCTCTATCGCACTTCCTCTAAAATAGCCTAAAACACCATAATTCTCCTAACTTGCTACCTAAGAACCTGCATAACAGATTTCACCACATCCTAACAACTTCAATTCGGTATTTCCCTTATTTCATACCAGATTACCAGCATCAATTCACAATTTCACACCATGCAATCCAAGAACATATGAAATAAGGCACCAAAATCACTAAATATCAACTTAACAGCATAAACACACAATTACGCAGTTTACACATACATCATTCCACAATTTAAAAGGTCTTAACTCATGTATCCCTAATTTCATAGAATAGCAAAGAAACCCCAACTTCCCTTACCTCTAATCAACGGCACAGTATACCAGAACCCCGACCGCTCTCTTGCGCCTCAAGGAAATGCTAGAACCACCTACAGATCATCAATTGATGATGGAAAACGGTTCTTAAACTTCAATTGAGCTAAGAATTTGAAGAAAGGAACTGTTAAACACATACAAGGTATGAATGTTGCATGATCACAGTTCAAAAAGCACGGAGAAACAGGGAAGACGCTTACCAGAAGAAGAACTCAGAATTAATCGGTTGAATTCAAAGCTCACGACGCTAGGATTGCCTAAGTACCTCCTGATCGTTGAATAGATAGCTCAGTGAGAAGAAATCCTAGAAAGAAGGCAGAGAACTCTAGGTGAATAGTGTTCTAGAGAGATAAACGTGTTTTAGATAATGAACCGAGCTTTAGAAAGTTCTATTTATATTATAAGATTATTTTAAAGTAACTTGCTCGTCTCATTATTTTAATACACCTATCTACGTTAATACTCTATTTTTTGGATTCTTACATACTTCAACTCCCATATCCGAAACATTACTCAATAATCTTATATCACTCACGAGTCAAGTTTTAAAACAGTTTAAAAAAAATTGTAATAGTTTTGTAGGTATATTTTAATAATTTTTTCTTTTGAGATACGAATGTATAGGAAAAGAGAATATTTAGTTGTATATTTTAATTAAATGGTTTGATTATAAAAACTAACATTGAAATATTTTGTCACAGTGGTTTTGAATGTAAATAATAATTTTGAAACTATGATTTTGAACTAAACAAAATGATTATTTGCGATATATACAATCGAAATAATGTAGTTAATTTTAAAAATATGCTTCATCTACTTTCTTAATTGCTACACATGCACCAACCAGATTCATGTCTCTCCTCGGGCTATTGTCTCTTACTAAATGTAGCTACACTAATGTGGAAAACAAGTTATTTCGATTTTTTTTTTCAAAATACATTTTATGTGGTTCGGAAAATTATATGCATTTAAAAAGGTTTGTTATGAAAATCATATCCCAAAAATTTCAGACAACTTGTACCAATAAATTTTTGTAATATATAATTGGTTTAATGTCTCAATATGTCCTTATTTTTGTTCAGAGTTTCAAATAGGTCCCTTGCTTTTTTAGTGTCTCAATTAGGTCCTTATTTTTGTTAATTTGATGTAAATAAGTCCTTTATGTCAATTTCATCAAACGGCGTCAATCAATGTGTGATGTGGTCTAATGACACTGCCACGTGTCAAAAAAAACATGTTTGATATAGATTTTTTAAATTTTAGAATTAAAGAATTAAATTAATATATTATTATATTTGCTTAAATTAAGAAAAGAAAGGGCAAAGATGGAAAAGGAAAAGATCTTTTTGTTAAATCATTCATTGTTTCTGCAATTGCAATTGGGAAAGCAAAATCAAAATTGGAGGAATTTGGCCCTCGCGTTTCCCCTCTTCCAACAAGAGACCATATTCCCTTTTTCTTTACAATCACTCTCCCAATAGTAACAAACACATCAAGCTATCATCATCCCCAAACACACGCCAAGATGTTGTGTTACGCTCTCTTCAACCCGATGCCACTTCCATAGCCATCGCCAACAATTCACCCCTTCAAACTCCCAAACGCAAAAGTATAAACAATTTGAAGTATAAGAAAAAAAATAGAGAACAAGAAAGCTCCAAGCTTCAATATCTCCATTGCCGACACCCAATCGGAAAGAAAGAGCGAAATGAAAGAATAATTTCAACAGCAAGCCCGGTGGTGGTGTGAGCGGCGATTAGGGGCTCCAATGGCAGCGATGCTGTAAAGATATAAACCCAACCAAGGGTTTGGTCTCGCATTCGTAGAAGAGAGGAACGACGACGAAGGTGCTGACAGTAATGACGGTGGTTCGCGGCAGCTCTCTGAGTCGATGAGGAAGAGCGACAACCTTAATGCAGTCGCGGTGACGTCCGACCTCATCGTGACGGCGAAGACGTGGCGCGGGGACCAAGCGTACTACCTCGCGCGCAAAGAGGAGAAGAAAGGGAGAGAACCTGATGTCGTAGCTGACAGTAACTGCGGTGGCGCTTGGTGTCGTCGACGACGCTATAGATTGGGTAGAGAGTCCACGGTGGTTGATCTTATGGAGGTGGTGCAGGGAAAGCAAGCCTACACCATAAATTTTTTTGGTCTTGGACCTAATTCAGAAAATTCCCCTAAATTTTGATTTTGATTTCTCAATTGCAGAGACAATCAATATTTCAACAAAAAGATCTTTTCCTTTTCCATCTTTGCCCTTTCTTTCTTAATTTCAGCAAATATTATAATATATTAATTTAATTCTTTAATTCTAAAATTTAAAAAAGATATATCATACACGTTTTTTTTTACACGTGTTAGTGTCACCAGGTCACGTCACACACTAATTGACGTCGTTTGATGAAATTAACAGAAAAGACTTATTTGCATCAAATTAACAAAAATAAGACCTAATTGAGATGCCAAAAAAACAAAGAATCTATTTAAAATTCTGAACGAAAATAAGAACCTATTGAGACATTAAACCTATATAATTCAAAAATCATATAACAAATAATAAAAGGGCCATTTTGAAAAATTGGGAGGTGCACGAAGACATTGTGAGGGTGTAGGAAGTAAAAGCTTGATTTGGAGAGAACATTGTCCAATAAACCCGATATTAAAGTTCACTCCGGGTGTTGCTCCCTCTACCTCCACGCATGCTCCCTTACCTCCCCCACATTATTTTATTTCTAAAACTATCCTTAGGTTAAAGGTTAAATTTTTTTACTTTTACCATGAATTTTAAATTTATTTTCCAAACTCTAATTTTATCTCATTCATATTTCCTAAGGACAATAGTTGCACCTCCACCCTCGGATCTCATCTCTCTCACAGATTATCTCCTCTTCCCCATTTGTTCCTCTCTTCTCACTCTCATCAATCTCTTTAAACAACCAGAGTGCACTACAACCCCATTCCTAATAACACACAGAGTATCCTCTTTCAGAATACCAGAAAGAACAAGATGAAGCGCAAACGTTTTCCCTTCTACAGTGTAGATAGTATGCCCAACATTAGCTCCACCTGAGAAATACACTAATAACCACAAATTATCAGTGCAAAGCAACAACTAAAAACAAACCAACACCAAGTGAAGCCATCTCAATACACCAAAATAATCCCTAAAATTAATCCTATCGCAATCTGAAACTGCGAAAGGGGAAAAAGAAAAGAACTTGCGCGGCATCTGACAGCGAGCAACGATTTCAAAGTGTTGGGCCAAGACATCGACGACCCACTGGAAACCCAGCATGCCAGAGACCTGGCTCAGCGAGCCGATGCAGGCGATGGATGTGTCGGCGACGGCAAGCTTGGTGAGAGGAGGCGCGACGGGCTTAGCGGAGCATAGGGCAAGGTGCGTGAGAGAGGAGAGTTAAAGAGGGGACCTCCTCGGAGAAGAGGTTGTTGGAAAGGTTGAGGATTTCGAGCTTGCGACAGTCAACGATTTGGGGAGGGAGGCGGTCAACGAGTTGGTTGTCGGAGAGAAGGAGTTGTTTGAGCTCGGTGAGACGTCCTATTGCAGGGGACAAGACACCTTTGAGATGCTTGGAATTGAAGACCAACCTGGTTATTTGGAGGACGTAGGTTTCCTTGGTGGAGAGCCTTCGCTCGCAGAACACACCCTCCGTGTAACATGCTTCATTTAGGTCCAGTTGACTGTTGATTGTACACTAAAGATCCCTTAAACGAATGTTATGATCCGTTTTGTTTTTCACGGATATTTACATCCGTTTTTATATTTACATTAATATTCACATCCGTTTTTACTTTAAACTAATATTCACATCCGTTTTTACTTTAAATGAATATTCACATCCGTTTTTACCCGTTTTTACCTTAAACGAATATTCATATCCGTTGACAGATACTCACGTTTGTTTAATCTAGATAAAATTTTACTGAAGGGCAAAACAGGAAACGGAGAGGTGCAGGGAGCATGTGTGGGGGTGGAGGGAGCAACACCCGTTCACTCCGAACACAGTAGTGATTGGGCTTTGAACAGGCCCGACTTTAGATGGTTAGTAACAAGCCGAAAGGGGCGCTGTTTTAGCAGGCCCATGGAGGAGGAGAAGGAGGAGCGCGAAAGAAAAAATTGAATTTCAATGCAATGGGTGTTGTTCGGGAATTGAAGGGAGAAGCGAATAGAAATGCGGTGGAGACTGCTCCATGGATGGGAAGCCTAACCCGGATTCCTCCTCCCCGGACTTCCTCCGCCACGTTCAAGCCGCCTTGAAACGACACCGTCCACTCGGTCCGTAATCCCCTTTCAGACCGCACCCACTCATTCAACTCATTTCAAATCTCATTTTTAGGGTTTCTCCTTTTCAGGTTCAATGCAGTCCAATAGCATAAGGCCAAGGCGCACGCTACTTCCACAACGAAAGCTATCTAACACTCCCTCCGACCCCACCAATTCTCAAGAACAAGCTTCTTCCAAGGTCTCACTCAATACCATCGTCCCTTCCCAAAACCTAGACGTTCAGAAGAAAGATCAAATTTCAGTTCACACGAATTCTACTGCGCAGGGTAAAGTGTTATTATATAATGCTCCTCGTGTATTTTGAACACGTCACTGTTATTTCCTGCGACATTTATTTTTTACAGATGCTAAGGCCACCACTGAGTTGGAGAATTTATCGTCTCACATGGGTTCGCTTGGATTCGCAGAAATGGAGTGGGTTGAAGGCAACCAAATTGAAGCATCGTCGTCATCATCATTGCTAGGAGGCAACCAGAAGGGGGATGTTCAGCAAACTGGCTTTGACGCGAGTTTGAGATGTGATAGTGGAGTGAGTTCCGTGTTGCCAAAGAGAAGTGTGGTTACTCAGGATCATTTGCAGCAGTTCAGTAGCTTTTTGAGTCAGCCAGCTACCCAGTCTTCGGTTTTGGGACCTTCATGTGCTACAACAACCTCAGTTCATTCAACTTCGGCACCTATGCTAAATTCAACAACACGATATTCTCATTCGCATCTAGACGGTGGCTCAAATGTGACTGCTGAGCCTTTTGGGGAGGTTAATGCTAATCCTCGTCCTGTAACTGAAGGGGTTGTGAAATCAGTAAACGTTTTCCAAAAGGAAACCAGCAGAATGTTGGTGGATCGGGGAGCAGAAGCTGAAGTGCCGGCCTCTGATCTTGGTATTGGTGATGCAGAATTGGTGTCTAAGGAGAGCAATCGATCTACGGAGCAACAAGGGGGGATTTTGAAAGAATCTGGCAATTCTAAATATACTTGGGATGATGGTAAAGGGAAAGAGGCTGTGGATGTTGCCACTACACAACCGCAGGTACTACCTCCCACATTCACAACCACATCTTCAGATGTGAAGTTGGAGTCTTCTAAGGTAGAAAAGCGAGAGAAGATTGCAAGTACTAAAGGTGCATCAGCTCCCCGTAAAAGGACTTATGACCCTGATTTGTTTTTTAAAGTTAATGGAAAGCTTTACCAACGTCTTGGCAAGATAGGTAGTGGTGGAAGCAGTGAGGTACACAAAGTGATTTCATCGGACTGTAGGATATATGCCCTTAAAAAGATCAAGCTCAAGGGTCGTGATTATGCTACTGCATTTGGGTTCTGTCAAGAGATTGAGTATCTCAATAGGCTGAAGGGAAAGGATAACATCATACAGCTCATAGATTATGAGGTATTATTCGTTAGTGACATTTTTCTGACGGGATACTTTACTGTTTTTGCTTTTAGCTATTTTTTCTTCATATCTCTTCATTTTTTCTGCCCTTGGATTATATAAAGATAAAATGATTTTCTTTTGAGCTGATTTTCGTGTTTGTAGTGTACGGAAAATGTTTTATCTACTTATGTTCTGGTTTATTTTACTTTTATTCAATCAGTCAATTTTGTGATTAGGTGACAGACAAGGCATTGCTTGAGGAAGTTATGAAAGGCTCTTTAAGTAATAGAGATGGCCGGGTCAAGGATGATGGATGTATATACATGGTCCTTGAATATGGAGAAATTGATTTGGCTCACATGTTGTCTCAGAAGTGGAAAGAACTGGATGGGAGCCACCGGACCATAGATGAGAACTGGCTTCGATTTTATTGGCAGGTTGAAAAATCCACTATGTATCCTTGTAAATATTACTTCATAGATTTGAATTGATGTTCTTTCAAACTTGTTACCTGTTCTTGCCATTATATGATTATGGACTGCTTGTTCTTTTACTCATCAATTTCCTTCCGTGGAAGTTGGAATTATTTTTTTTATATCTGTCGATGTAAATTAGCTTAGGCTATTCTTTTGACTCCTTTTGCAGCAAATTCTTCTAGCTGTCAACACTATTCATGAGGAACGTATTGTGCACTCGGACTTGAAGCCAGCTAACTTCCTTCTTGTCAAAGGTTCCCTAAAACTAATTGATTTTGGTATAGCCAAAGCAATAATGAATGACACAACCAACATCCAACGGGATTCACAGGTGTTGCTTATTTCCACCTCTTTCTCTACTTTTGATCCACTTGGTAGATGCATACCTTGAGGCTTTAGTCTGCTTCATTATGCGGGTCTATCTTGAATTGTTAAATGGTGTGCATTATTGCATATAGGTGATGTAAAAAAAGAGATTATACGAAATTTTTTGAACTTCTATCCCAATTTTAAGGTGGTGCCAAACTAACTATAAATATTATATTTGAACTTATACTGTGTTAAATTCTTATAGGTGGGTACACTTAGTTACATGTCTCCAGAGGCATTTATGTGTAATGAGACTGATGGGAATGGAAACATCATAAAGTGTGGCCGGTCATCAGATATATGGTCCCTGGGTTGCATCCTTTATCAAATGGTATATGGGAGAACGCCTTTTTCTGATTACAAGACATTTTGGGCCAAATTCAAGGTCATAACAGATCCACATCATGAAATTACGTATGACCCAGTTTCAAACCCATGGCTTTTGGATCTTATGATGAGGTGTTTAACATGGGACCGCAATCAAAGGTGGAGAATACCTCAGCTACTGGAACATCCTTTTCTTGTTCCTCCTGTACCATCTCATCCATCTTTGCCCCAAGATAATAATAGCTGTAAATTGCTACAACATATTTCTGAAACTTGTACATATGACCCAGAGGTATCTGAACTGTGTAGTCAGCTCCAACGGCTTCTAAGTGATTCAGTCGACAAAACAACTCACTCACTAAATTCACGAGATCAACAACTGAAACTGCTGTCCCAAATTTCAGATATGTGTATTCAGCTGCATGAACGTTTGAGAAATACTGGAAACAAGTAGGTGATGAGGAAGCTAGTGCGATGGTCAGTGGGTGCTTAATTCTTTTGGTCTCTTAGTTATTTTTCTCCAATCCCAGTTTTTCCATACTCTACTTTTCTTCTCACCTTACACCCCCATCTCGTATATTTTTCTTAACATCGTTCACCTCATTTATCGCTTTCTCTCTTTCCTTGTATCTTCCTTCCCCAAGTGCAGGTGTGAAGAAGTCTTCGTATTTTCATTGATGTAATTTTCTTGGACTTTTCTTGGGTTGGTAGTCTTCTAGGTTGCATTGTATGTATTTCCCATTATTCAGAGTGGGTTAAAATGTGTAGCAAGTGAATTTAGGACAGGACATGTATAAATTTTGTTAGGTGTTCCTGAAGCGCCAAATTAATGAATTGAGTATAGATTTTTGTTAAAAACTTTTATTGATGCAACATATTAATGTACATTGGAAAAAAAATTAGTAAATGGAACTTGTCAAATTGGATTCTTAAAATATGGAAGACTCGATACGGGTTTTCAACTTGTTGCTAATAGAAATGAGGAAATGGGCCTTAAATATCCATACTTTTATAATCTTAGTATTTATTATATATATATATATATATATATATATATATATATATATATATTATATTATTAGGTATTTTACTTTTACTTAGTTTGTTATTATTTTTATTTGTATTTTGTATTTAAAGTACATTTCTTAACATATTATCTAGAGTCTTAGATTTTTTTATATTAAAATTTTCGTTGCATTTGTCATTGCACAGCTATTGGCAATGGCGACACCGTCCATCATTGCCATTGTGGAAGTTCTAGTTTGAATTACATAGTTTTGATTGTCTCATTTAGTCGATTACTGTGTCTTCAATATCTTTATCAGAGTTTTTATGTGCTCACAGCAACCTTCTATATTTATTGTTTAAGAGTCTTATGGATTAATACTTCATCTTTTATGTTATTTTTGTAAAATATTAATGATTTGGTATCACTCAAGTGTAAAAGAAATAGATATTTTTACTAAATTTTTATAATAACTAATTATTGATTAATTTTTGTAACAAACTTAGTTCATATGATTTAAGAAGTGTTAAATATATTATATTATTAGATATTTTAGATAAATATTTTATTTTTATTTTTTATCTTTAATAAAGTTATTATTATTTTTTATTAAACTTAGTTCATATTTATTATATTATAATTTTATATAAAGAAGATTAATTTCATACGTATTTTTCACCGTATAGAACACTTAACATATTTTTATTGATTTTTGTATCCTAATTAAAGTAGCAAGATGAGGTGACAAACCAAAGGTTACCTTGGTGTGAAAGTTCAAAGTAGGATAATATTTACCAAGCAAGTGGTCACGTAGTTAACACAATAAAAGAAATTGCATCGTCTAATCCAGCGCTAGATCCAAATTGCATCATTAACACAACAATCACTGCCGTCTCATTAACCTTTACTAGGCAACTATGTATTATAATTCAGAGTGGGTTAGTGAATCAATTTAACAAAAGTCTTGCACAAATAATGTTATGTGGGACAGAAGTGCAGGTTCCGTAGTATACAAATAAGCAAATTATGCATCTAGATTTACCAAAACCACTCCACATCTTTTCATGTCTAAAAACATTTCTTGGTGCTACAGTAAAATGCAAATTGGGTGAAGGGGGGAATGGAAGATTCGATATGATTCTCCAAATGAAAAAACTAAACTGCAACAAACAAAAGGGGCAGCATACTCCCCCCATCCCAACATGCAAAATTAACATTTCATTAGAAGGTATCGTTTTGGTCAGTATTAATATTGGAATAAGGGAAAGCAAGCCATCCATGTATTTGGTAGCTTGTACAAACAGCAGGAGCAAGTTATTATTCTAGCAGTGTATGGAGGAGCATTTGTAAGAGGCTTCAGCACGGGCTTCTTCCAACTTCATCAAGAGGTCCTTCATGAAAGGTGTATTTGTGCCATGAGTAATCCGTAGTATATCCACCGCCTTGGTCAGTGATTTAACAGCTTCCTCTGTCTCTCCCAAATACCTATTTCAGAACAATTAAGCTCAAACAACAACAAAAATACATTTCTTTTCCTTTTTAGCTTATAGCCTTTTTATCCTTACCGTTTTATATCTTTACTTTTCTAACTTCATTTTTTCTTAATTTTATGCTACCCTCAGACTCCTTAGTTACACCTATTCACAATTTTCAACTTTTAATAAAATATTTTACCTTTAAAGAAATTATTACTTAGAAGTAATAAAGAAATGAAAGTTATAATTCCTGAAAAAATATTTGTCTACAAAAAATTCTATGTTTCTTTTTGTATTATTTTATGATTCGGTTACTTTAACAATTAATTTTACTTAACTTAGAATTTAATGAGCCTGGATTTTTTTATTCAAGTTAACTTACTAGTTTTCAAATATAAGTTAATTATTCATTAAATCGGGCTTTAAACTACTAACATCTTAATCAATTCAGTACTAGCTTTTACACTGAAAGTATACAAAACTTAAAGATAATTTACTAGTAATTCAATTATTTTCACTTCCCTATTTTTAAGAGGATGGGGATGGTAAATTTACTTTACTTCCACTGGAGGTCAACATGCCCTAACAAAGTGATTGGCTGTGATGTGATAATATAACACCGCCCCACCATAAGGCAATTGTAACTACAATTGGTGAGTGATGAATGATTAAAATAATTATCAATCTAAAAATGATGGAAAAATTTGTAGCTCTAAATTTCAAAACAGAATAATCTGTAGAAGCAAGTCTCTAAGGAACTTATATTTCTTACAAAAAACTATGTGGCTAATTATGGATTGTGTTCATAAGCTTATCAATTTTCATATTTCATTGATTGATGTGATTCAGAGGTTATTTCCCTTGCTTCCATCATTTTGTATGAATATATATAAGTTTAAGCATAGTTTTACACTTTTAGTAGAGCCTTACGATTTAATTACAATCTTTTGATCCCCATCCTAAGTAAAATCTCAACTTTGATAAAACTAACATGTTATGATATATATATATATATATATATATATATATATAGAAACTTCTATACTATTTACACAAATGCTTTCACTAAGGAAAATAATTTAACAAAAACCTCAGTTAAACAGATAAGAGATGCTTACCATTCTAGTTTTCCACAAGTATAATATTGCAATCCAAGCAGAGGGTGAACAGATGGATACACTTCTGCAGTAAAGTAAATTGACAAGGAAATGGATATTAGTATTAGCAACATATTATGAACTTTTCTATCAGAACATGATGACTTGCTGGAATTGAAATGTACTAGGTAGTTTAGTTAACAACTAAATAACAACCTTGATTTTATTTGCTTTGCTTCCAGAGTACTATGTGTCACTATTGTTAATAATAAGTAAGAATATTCTTTTTCTTTTCATTCAACCGGAATAAATGAAAAAAAAAATGGAAACAAAAAATTGAAGAGCAACTACAGAATCTCATTATTATGTCATTTACTGTGAATCCACCAAGTTCGGTATAACATACTTTCATAGAATGGAATGGTCAATTTGCAATATGCTAAAGCTTCAGTCCAGTGTTCCAGCTCCATTAATGACTGCAGACAAAAAGCTGTCAAAATTTTAGATCTATTATATGGAGTTCAAACATAAAGTATTGCTTCATATGGACTATTGTTTAAGTCCAGTCTTCTTTTTTCATGTGGAAACATGCTCCTCATGCAATGATAAAAAAAAAAAAAAAAAAAAGCAGAAGATAGGCATAGGTTTTAATTAATAAATTATTAAATGAGTCTATTAATAAATTAAGCAAACTTTGGATATACATGAAGGAGGTAGGCTCCTTTTGTCACGAAGACCTGTGGTATATTATGTTATGTGACCGAGTAGGAGACGTAACGAAATCAACCTCTCCCACACTCAAAACAAGCAAAAGAATAATGAAAGAATGGAATTGAACGAATGAATATCTTTTATTGAAGGTAATATCTGAATAAACAAAAGTAAACAATAATTGAGAGCATAACCTCCGTCAATAATTTCTAATAACTGGGAGTAGGATCTCCGTCAGTTACCTGAGAGCATAACCTCTCTTACAAAACTCACAAATCAAAAGCACACCCTTAACCCTAGACTCTAACTTTATTTATACTAATTATTTCCCGTCCATTTCTCAGTAAATATTTCCCTAGAATATATTTGCATTTAATATAAATATCCCTATATATAAATATCTCCCCATATATTATCCTAGCATATATCCTTAATTATAAATATCTTATATTGAATATTTCCCTAGAATATATATTTATTTACTCTAATTAACTTATACTATATTTATTACTCTAATTAACTTATATTCAATATCTTATATTGAATATTTCCATATATTTATTTACTCTAATTAACTTATACTGAATATCCTCCCACCTTATACCCTAACATTACACCCCGCTGCAAAACAACATTGTCCTCAAGGTTGGAATCGGGGAGCTTGATCTCATGGCTCTTCATCAATTCAGGTCTGGAGGCTCGGGTAGTGGTAACACCTCCTCCAATGTTTTCCATTCTTCGTCCAGCATTCTGGTCACCACTTTTCCCGAATCATAAGCCTTGAGGAAATGGTCTTGATGTCTTTTAGTACTTCATGTTGCTTTCCCCCTTCTGTCGGTGTATCAAAAACTCCAAGCCCCCTGTTCTTTTCGCTAGCCCACCCCTTCACAGAATTCATTGTTCTTTCCAGGGCATTGATTCTTCCATCTGCCGTTCCTTCGAAAACCTTCATTCTTCCTTTCAATACTAGCTCATTCGGTTCCGACAATTTTCTCATGTTCGGTTCTGGCCGTCCTCTCACGCTCGGCTCGGTAGGTCCTCTCCCTTTAGGTTCCGCCCGATCTCTCACGTTCGGATCCAGCAATCTGCTACCGTTCGGTTCTAGCAGTTCCTTCCCGTTCGGAGGTTGAACATACTCTTCCACGATCCCCGACTGCTTACTGGCCACCAGTTTTTCGAAGATTGACCCGGTGTTTCTTTCTATGAATCGGCTCACCATCGCCTCCTTTAAACCTTTCCAAGAACGATTCTTGGTGTTCCCCTTCCAAAATCTGAACCAATATCCGGCCTTTGCCTCCATACTGATGTAGGCTAGGCACACCTTCTCTTCTTCTGACACCCCTTGTAGTTCAAAAATTTTATCAGCTCTATTGATCCAATTCAACGGATCAACCCCGTCAAAAATGGGTAACTCTACCCCTTTCCTCCAATTTGGTTGCTCCTCGTGGCATCCACCATCTCTCTCTCCTTCTTCCTTTCGCTGGTCCTCCTTCCCATTGACATAAGCCTGGCTTCCATCAGAATTTTCATCTGATTTTCGAGCTCGCCCTCCCATCATCCTCAGCAGTTCTTGCAAATCCTTGTGTACTGCCTCCATCTTCGTCTCCAATCCCCTCATGGATAGTTCCATGTTCTCCAGCTTTTTTCTCCTCTCTGACTATCCGGCAGTTTTCTCACCATTTTTTCTATCCGACAGGTCGGACCAATTTTTACGTGACCGAGTAGGAGACGTAACGAAATCAACCTCTCACACACTCAAAACAAGCAAAAGAATAATGAAAGAATGGAATTGAACGAATGAATATCTTTTATTGATGGTAATATCTGAATAAACAAAAGTAAACAATAATTGGGAGCATAACCTCCGTCAATTATTTCTAATAACTCGGAGCAGGATCTCCGTCAGTTACCTGAGAGCATAACCTCTCTTACAAAACTCACAAATCAAAAGCACACCCTTAACCCTAGACTCTAACTTTATTTATATTAATTATTTCCCGTCCATCTCTCACTAAATATTTTCCTAGAATATATTTGCATTTAATATAAATATCCCTATATATAAATATCTCCCCATATATTATCCTAGCATATATCCTATATTTATTTACTCTAATTAACCTATACTATATTTATTTACTCTAATTAACTTATAGTGAATATCCTCCCACCTTATACCCTAACATACTATGTGCAGCGTCATACAAAACAGAATATAAATCATATCAATCCATATTAATTGATTAGTGTTTAATATAATTTAGTGACCACAAATGCATGTATTTCAAAGTTGAGCTTGATAATCAATATCAACGAGCAAGATATATTAATAAAGGAATAAGAGTAGAGTAGATAAGAACGACAAGCAGGAGCTTACCTTCAAAATCTTCTCTCGAGTTTGCATCAAACTAATTGAGAAAGGATGATAGAGCTTTGTTTGCAGTTTCTCAATCTTTTTATAAATGGAAATAACTTCTTGATAACCTATTTACAGTCAAGGATTTGACTTCATGAACAACTAGGAACCCCTTTTATGTGCACATGGATCAAGGCCACCACAAGGGAGAGAAAAAGAGAGAAAATATTTGAATACAAAAGGAGAAAAGTTTAGGCAATAGCAATGACAATTATATATATTTTAATAGAAACATTAAAGGATACTGCATGAGAAAGAAGACTTAGAAGCTGCTTTTTCAGATAGCAATTCAATTTCAGTTATAATTTCCTTTATCTCCTCCTTGCCCATAACTAGTTGGCAACCTTGGCATTGAAATCCTTTCCCATCTTCAATTTTAGCAGATAAAAAACAAACCAAGGTCAATGATAAGAAAGACATAAAAGCACCTGAAAGGTTGGTTGTCTATCTTTGATCTCAGTCTTGTTCATAAAGAGGAGGATGTACAAATGTACCATCAGATTTCAAAATCAATAGTCAATAGAACATTATAATGATCCCCTCCAGATACTTGAACATTTATTACAGCCACAGGCTACCTACCGGTTGTTCGAAGCAAGAAACCACCACATTTTTCATTTTTGCATCTATATCCTTCTAAAATTTCACTTTCTTGTATATCATCTTTCTGGCCCTTCAAAACTAACGAGACTGAATTAGCTAATAAAACCATGCCAATTTTATGGAAATGTAATAAGCCATGAAAGCCTAAAATAATATATTCCAGATTAATATAACAAGTACCATTTTAGAACAGCGGGGACATGTACAAGTGAATAGATACTGCTCTTTGAGAGCCTTCTGTCGAGTTATTGTACTTCCAGCAGTCTCTATATAACTTATCACTACCTTAAAACACACAGAAAATTGTATTGAACATGATCTGGAAAAGAGTATATTATGCAACATCTTCAAGTAATGTTAAATTGACACTATCGTCATCTAGTGGATATGACATGACATCTACCCCATCCAAAAAGTTTTTAAGATAAAAACAAAAGGTGCAACTGTCAATCAAGTCCATTAGAGAAATGTAGTTCTAGTCCAGAAAACATAGCAGAGTTAGAGTGTAGCAAATATTGAACAGCTGCTTCACTGTGGAATCAATTAAGAACTGTGAAGTTAAGTAGGTGCCAGTTCTGCACAAGATAAAATAGTGGCAAAAGTAACAAATTAAAACAGGAAGCAGTGTCAAGGCAAAGTTGTCTGATGTTCAAGCAAGCTAAAGGTGATTCAACAAAACAATTGGGATTTGGGGCCAAAAGTGGTACTTAAAGTTTGACAACAATTTTGACTTTACCCATATTTAGGTTGAATTTATCATTATTGAGTATAGTAAAAAACTATGTATAGAATTAATCTTCTTTGTGTAAAAAATACACATAGGATACTTTATTTATAATGAAGAAAATAAGGACTAAGCTCAAAATACAAACTAAAGAATAATAACAAAATAACAGAAGATAAGTAACTGAAGATAAACAATAAATATAAAATATCTAATAATCTAACAATCATCATTAACCATTTGAATCTATCATTTATAAAAAAAAAAACCATTTATTTAAATGCACACATTCATTTGTATCTTTGATTTGAACTGACCATCTTATTGATACCACACCCACATGGAAATCTTGAAAGACTAAATTACCTTAAAGGTGCCTAGTTTTCCTCCAAAAAACGGCTGCATGAGTTTTGAGTTTTGGTATTAATTAACATAGAAAAGCCACATGTCTTAAATTTTCAATGGATTACTAGAAATAACAATTGTGTCTATGATAGTTAGCTTCCATTTATATCTACAATCAAAATGTCGTTATCTAAAAAAAATCCAGTTAAAAGTGGACACAACTTAGAGAACAATAAGATGAGACATACAGAAAATATATTAAGCTAAGAATGAAGTTTATGTTCACAGAAATACATAAAAGGCCAAAAGACAGGACTTGTGAAACAAAATGCTTAAAATCCCAATTTTTCTGCCCAAGCTTGTTTTGAGATTTTATAAGTAATACTCAAATGACATTTCTTGCTCTACAAACCAATGAAAGAAGTATTGCAAATTATAATTGACTTATAATTTAAAAAAGAAACACTTACCTCAGTACCTGCGGGTATATGTTGCACAGCACGTACCAATGCTGACCTTCCCTCAAAAACCAACAGAGAATTGGGCAAACAACTATATGGTAAAACCAAGATTAGAACACTACCAACAAATAGGATAATAGATACATATATCGGGTCTGTAGAATAAGTGGTTACCTATGATTGATTATGGAAATTACGGGATACAATCCTGTTCCCACAGGTCTTAACTCACTGTCACAAATAGTATGAGCATTACATGCAAACTGCAGGATTAGATCTAAGCTTAGAATGGCATCATCAGAGTCAAATTCACATAAACAGGATCTTATGTCCAAAACAAGTAGGTCTAAATCCACATGAACATAACCTTTTTTATTTGTCATGGAGAGTGCTGCTTGTGATTTTAAATGAGAACAGGTTATAATAATTATATCAAATGATTTAGGTATAGGAGCATCACAAGACCTTAGAAAAATTTTCTGCAATCTCTTTTATATTGATTTCCGGCCATTGCAATACAGAATATACCAGATTAGCCATCTGTGCATAAAGCACCAGCTGCTCCTCTGTGATATCAGACATGTCTTCATGCAAGTGAATGTTAAAAAGAACAATCATCATGAAAAGTACGGAAATGAAGAAAAAACTAAATTCATTTCAATACACTTTCAGTAAAAATAGTAATAAAAAACATACGAGCCACTAATGCCTCCACCAAGTTGTAGTTGTCCATAGCAGTGCTTGGGATAACCTAGCAACAGGACAAATAATAAGTTTCTCTCTTAAAGCTGGTCAATATTGAATAGGGTTGAAAAATCCTTTCTGAATAAACGGGAGAAACATTTCATAGCCCCAGAAAAGAATTTTAAGGATAAGTCATTGAAGGCAAGGTTGAAAATTCATATGTTAGTACAACTGAATATAGAAATTATGAAAGAAACCAGGATGTTAAGTATCCAACAGAACAGTCAGCAACGAATATTAACATTCTACCAATATTCTTTATAAAGCATATCAGTCCATAATTACTCTGTTTGGTATCTAATGAAGCAAGCTCCAGTCATATTTGAACTAACTTCCTCTACAAGTTAATCTTCTGGGATTGTAACATTAGCTAATGTGATTGCTAAATGAATAATATAGCCCATAACTAAGGCCTCCATTTCCAGGGACAATACAAGAGCGTCAAGCATATTTCCAGAATACAAGTTAATGACAAGTATATATACACAGAAAATATAATGGTCTTTGGAAATATAAAAAAAAAAAAATAAGTTTCGAAAAACTGATCTCTCAGCATTTAATTGACTGAAAACGATAAGATTTGCATTTTGGTAACAACAACAACCATTAGGAGAGGCTGACTCCATGAACCATACAAAATCATTTAGCTCAGTTAAAGACTTCACATTTATAACATTGCATTAATAAATGTTTGTATTGACTTCCCAGACATATTCCATACAGCAACGAAAATGGGGTAAGATATAAATTTCATAATGTAACAAGCAGCTCGGACTTTCGTGCACCAATATATTACTCAAATATTAACTTTTTATATACCTTATCATCTTGCAACTTCCTCCGTAGATAAAGTCTCACCATCAGCCGTATGGATGGCGTGACAGATTTTCTCTTATCCTTGTCAAGCCTTGAGAGGACCTCACACTCAAGACGATGCAGCTCCCACTCTGACCTCTGAACAGCATTAAAAAACACAACAAAAGTTACACTGATGGAGCAAATAAATATATTAACCCCATTAGCAATATTTAGAATCAAACATTGTAGGAACTGAATATATCAATGAAAGAGGAAGAGACGATGAAGAAGAACAAGACCTGACATGCGGTTCCGCAATAGTATGCAACATGGCAACGTGAGCACCTTCTAAGGACATTAGATGTAATGAAACATCCATCACACCTTTTAGGGGTGGAAAGTGAGGAGTTGTTTGGAACAGAAATGTAAGGTTCTTGGCCTATAATCACATCCCCTGCAACATCAGCGACGCATTTGACATTGATTAAACTCATTCAACTCACAAACAAGTAATGAATGAAGCGAGAAAACTTGTTGGAACTAAAGTGAGAGAGACCTGGATAGAAATCCCTTGAAGCGAAGAGAGAACGACCCTTTTCTGGGACGGTGGAAACTGATAAGCTATAATCTTTAAGAGCACTTTGCAAATTCTCCATTGCTGGGAGGAAGGACGGTACCTCTGCGCTCTTCTTTTCCCCCTCCCTTTGGTTTTAGAGGGTTCGGGTTATTCATCACCTGCAACTCGTTCCGCAGGTAACCTTTCTTAAATTTCCAAATTTGCTAATTACTCCTTATTTGGACACTATTTGCAAAAATCTTTTTCTTGCCCCGTCCCTCCAAGTTCAGAACAATTTTAGAATTTTGTTTATTAAATAAATTACGGATAAAAAAATTCATGACAATAAATCATTTGGATAATCATAAATTATATATAGGCGAATTAGAATTTTTTTTTCAAAGAAATTGACAAATATAAGCTTAGATCAATAAGATTGAGTTTAAAAAAAATCATCAAATTATGAATATCCTAAATAATTTTATTGTAAAGAAAATAAATAAAGGAAGTTATCTCAAACTTATCACACTAGATCCAATTATATTTTAGAGATAAAACATGCCCAAGGACTTATTTTCATGGTTTGTACCACTTCATGCAATATACTCTTAGGTCCACAAAATTTATGAAATCCAAATATTAAATCTTCTTGGGTATGTTTTTAGACTATTATCATTGCATTGTTGTTTAATCATACTCTGCAAGTAGTTTATATAATTTCTTAAGATGATTTTTTATCATGTTCAATAGCGAAATAATTTGAAGGTTTGTTGAATAAAGTTCACATGTAGCATATATGTTCTAATCATAATAATAATAATAATAATAATAATAATAATAATAATAATAATATAATAATAATAATATGATATTTACTATTGTCAACCTTATGAAGGATTGTCATCGTCAAATATTGGTTTTTATCAAATAAAAGACTACTTAAACAATAAAAGATATTTATATTGGTAAATAACCTATAAGTTTGTAATCTCAAGTAAATAATTAGTTATTTTGAGTAATATGTCTCTCAAGACGTAGAGGTGGGAAAAAAAATCTGTTTTCACCAATCTGATCCATATATATAAGTAAAACAAAAATGTGATCTAGAAAAATTATAAAATACAGATCAGAAATAAAAAAACAGATCAAAACATATTCAGATAAAAATAATGTGAAAGTGATTTCAACTCAAGATAAATAATTTCTCTTATGTCTTGAATTTAACATGTAATTGAGAGAATTTGATAAGATTTGAAGATTTTTTTTTATTTGAAGAGATTTGGAGGTAACTGAAAGTAAAGTTGAAAGTAAAATTTGTAAGAATCAGTGTGAGATTTAATTTATGAAACAGATTAAAAAAACCTACTTCCAAAATCATTCTCACTCACCTCCAAATCTATTCAAATAAACAACAAAAATATTTATCATCAAATTCTCTCAATTATTCTTTCCAAATCCACTCAAGTGAACAAGACTTGATTATAAAAATTATGAAAATTGCACCGGTCCAAATATCTAATGCCCATGAAGGAAGGATAAGACTCAAATTTTAAGTTCCAGTTTGTTAATCGATACAGTCTATGATATTACATAAAATTGTCTACATTTATAAAAAAGTTATTAAAATAAAACTGTACAATTGATTCGGACCCAAGTCAATTTCACTTAAGTTTAAAAAATGATATACTATTTTTAAATATCCATCTATTTGAATATAACTCTCTCAATCCTAAACTAAATATATTTTATTTATTCCTTTTATCAACTACGTAAGTTGTAAGCCGAAACTTAATCTGTTAACACCAAAATAATGGTTAATAATATTTGAATGGTTTTCATATTTAATTAATTATATAAATTAATACTTTTATTTTTAATTGTGATTCATATTTATTAAAATAGGTAAATATTTTAATTTTATTACGATAAATATATCAATTCCTGTCAATCTATCTTACCAAATTTGTAATTCAATTAAAAAAATTGAGTCAACAATTTTTATTTAAACTCCACTCTCAAGTGCGAAAGGTACTCTTCCCAAATATAATTAAAAATAACAATATAAAAAAATTTAAAAATTCAATTATTTTTGTATTATTTTTAGAGCTTTCAAAATGGGTCACAACCTGCGGGTCAATCCGGCCCACCACAGGTTCGGTCGAGTTTGGTTTGAAAAAATTATATATTTTTTTGCGGGTCAAATTTCAACCTGACTCATTTAAACTCGATTTATCCGGGTTGAACCCGTGGTGGGCCAGGTTGACCCATCAACTCCACCTATCTAATTTTATTTTATTAAAATTTAATTTTAATATTATAAAAAATATTTATTATTATTTTTTGCTTGAAAAAATTAAGTTCCTTATTTTCAAAACTAATTAAACAACCCAGTGAAATTTGTTTAGATTTGAATTATAGAAAGTTTGTAAATTTTTTTATTTTAAAAAAAATTGTAATTAAGTGAGCTAGTGAGTCAACTCGTTTACCCACCAACCCGTGGTGGGTCGGGTCGGGTTCAATTTTTCTGTCTCGCTAATAAATGAGTCGGGTTGGATTGACTCACTAAGTGATCAACTCGTGGTGGGTCAGGCCGAATCGGGCCAGGTGGCCCGTTCTAACAACACTAATTATTTTAAGTAACAATAACGCACTAAATAAATTGTAATTTTTAAGTAAAATATTGAAGCTTCAATTCCTGCCAAATTGGATTCAAAGTCAAAATTGGTTGAAGTCGAAACAAGTTAGTATAAGTTAGAGGTCGAGACAGGTCTGCTCAAATCAAAGACCAAGACAAACCAGTTAAGGTTGAAAGTTGAGATGGGTTAGGACATACTGAAGTCTAAGATAGGTCACCCTAAGTCGAAAGTCGAGAGGAGTTGATTCAGACTGAAGATCGAGACTATGGATGATAAAAAAATACTCGTGCCCACAGGTATTCATAGATAAAATTTATATTATCCGATAAATAGTTAATACTCATGGATATTTATTACTCGCGGGTGCAAGTATCACACTGTCCATACCTATGGATATTTGTTATCCGCAAAAAGTTAAAATTAAAATTTAATTTATATTTTATTAAGTTAAATTTCGTTTAAATTAAAATTAATTTATATGATATTAGGTTAATTTTAATTAGAAATAAATTTTAATTTATTTTATATTATTTTAATTTTTGTAAACTTATTTAGATTTCATTTTAAAAAATTATAAAATATTCCTTAAATATTCGCGGGTATCTATGGATACCCCGCAAGTTTTAAAATACCAGCAGAAATTTTTTAAATGGGTATCCAGTAGCTAATGGAACGAGTAATAGGTTTTTTTTTTTTTTTTGCAAGTCAGGTAGTGCATACACTATTTATGTCTGACTCGACCTGTTGTCATCCATAGTCAAGATAGTTGGTCTGAACCAAAGGTTAAGACAGATTGATCCAAGCTAAAAGTTGGGATAGTTTGGTCAAAACTGAAAATCGAGATGGTTCAACCTAAGCCAAAGATCGAAATGAGTCGTTGTTAACTTTAAATGAGATAGTTATTTTGTTTTTAAAATGTATTTAAAATAAAAAATATTTATATCAAGTTTAAGTTCTTTAGAAATGGATTTGGATTTCCTATTTGATCCAAATATTTGAATATGGATTTACAACTTGATCCAAATATTTGAATTTGGATTTTAAAAAAATCCAAATTAGCTTTTCACAATAAGTAAATTTAGATTCAAAATTTAATCTACATATTTTTTGATCTAGATTGGATCTTTAAAAGTCCGATCCATGCTCACCCCTATCAAAATGTGAATAATGATATCAATCAATTAAATCATAATATCTTGTACAATAATTGAGGTGTGATGGGAATGGGAAGTATCTTATTATTATCTTATTATTAATAAACAATGTTGAGTAGATAATTTGTCATGTAAAATTGAACTTTTTTACTTTTTTTTGTTAGATCTTGAGTTTTCATAACTTATTCTAAATGAGAGTTTTGATAATTCATTTATAAGTTCAAGATAGTATGTAAATATCTTATAGTTTTTCCTTTGTTGATGATTGCATATAAAATCCATAAAATTTCAACTTTGGTAGATCATTTATTCTTAGTTGACAATCTACAAGACATCTTAACAAATTTCACTTGTAGGAAGTCATGTCTAAAAAATGGATTGATCATATTCAATGTGTTCAAAATCATCTTTGAATTGGTTTATCACAACAACAATGTTTTTCATTTTTATAAATTGTTTTAATCTTATTAAGTCTGTTGAGTTAACATCTATCGTCACTTATCCTATTTGAGATATTGTTCATTTTTAAGTTTGGAAATCCAACATGGTTTTGTCTTAAAAAGACAATTCAAAGAATTGAACAAGAAATTTATATCTAAATTTTCACTGACCTTAATCTTTTAAATAATGTGAGACTATTTAATGATATTAGAACAACATTTAAGGTTTAAGTGGAACAAGTATTCGTCTTTGAAACCACTTTTCCATTCCACCCAGTTGAAGGCCAAATAAACGAGGGTTTATGTTTAGAACATCTTTTTCGTTCTCACAAATTGTGTTAATGTTTCAATCTTAACTCCATTAAGATAGTATCCATATGATTAATTTCTGCATTTGAGATATTGCCCGTTTTTAAGCTCAAAGCTTTGTCACAATTTTGTCATTGAAGGAGGAATGTGTATTACATTATTCTTGATATCAATTTTTAAGTATTGTGATACTATTAGACATACTTGAAACATGTTGAGATAACATTATTATGATCCATAATTGCATGCAAGATATTGTTTGTTTTGAAACTTAAAGCTTCTTTATGGTTTTACCTTAAAATGTTTTAGAAGATTGAAAAAAAAATATATTTAAATTATTATTGATCTCAACTCTTAAGGGATGAAGATTATTGAATGCACTAAAACAAGTCTCCAAACTCTTGTCTAAAGGAAACCACAATTCATTTATAGAACCACTTTTCTAAATTTCATTTTTCATCCAAAGAAAAGTTCAATGTTAATGTTCCTATCTCAAATTTGTTGTGATATAATAGTTAAGATCGATTATTACATTTCTATTGAAGTCTAAAATTTTGTTATGATTTTATCTTTAAAAGATGTTTAAAAAATTAAAAAAACATATAACATTAAATTATAATCAGTATCTACTTCGTCTATCAGAGACCTATTGAATATAACGAAACATAAATCACTATTCCTCAATTATGCATTAAACACATTGTGGTCACATATTAAAACTTGAACTCGTGCCGTGCCTTTAACATATATTGAAAGATGTCTGTGTGTTAAAACTACTTATTGATAACTTAAATATACCTTTCTCTTTCTCTCTTTTATAAACCAGAGAGTCTAGTAGGTAAGATAGACAATTTAAAAAAAATCAAACAATGTTATTGTTTTATTTTTATTATTTGTCTGTAAAAGTTCAAAATACAAAGAGAAAAAAGTTTTGGGATGAAGTTTGAATTTTTTTAGTAAGTTGAAAATTGAAAGTTATTAAAATTTTTTAATATAACTATTTATAAAAGGAGAGCGCATACATACAATAATTTATTTAATATTTCTTAGTTACAGATTTTCTAAATTCAACTCAACAATATATTATTTTTAAAAGTTAGAATGACTATTTACTATATTTCGTTTGTAAAATTTTATTAAAATGTTCCATATATATACAATATTTCACTATTATCTGTAAGAAATAGTCTAAAAAACTCAGAACAATTGATTAATTTTAGCCAGTAATAGAGGGAACGTGGGATTCTTGCAATTTTCATAAGTTTTGATGACTGAAATGCAAAAAACTGAACCATGTAGTAGCAACCGGTCATACAAGGGGAACCACCTTGTTTTTTCCGACTCGGGGTAACGCTTTTTGAAATCAGAAGAAACGTTGATGCTGTTGCGCAACCCTTCGTGGGCAGCGTCGTTGCTATCAGCCACCACCAGAAGGCTCTACAATCACCGCCTTTCTACATCTTCGTTCATGGCGTCTTCAGGTTCGGTCTTCAAGGGTTTTGGTAGTTTAAGTTCGAGGCTCAATGTATCAGTTAACTAATTCGCCTGTCACTTAATATTTCGTCGTGTAAAGCCTGAATATTGAAAGTGAAATTGTTGTTTCTCCGTTTTTAATCAGCTTTGGACTGCAGTTTGCTGGTTTTGTGTGGAAAATCATTGGCAGAGAATGAAACTGCCAAAGCTATAAAAACCAGTAACACTCTAAAGCTCCCCGAGAATGGAGAATTCTCCCTCGTTTTGCATTCGCAGCTAGATAAAACTGTTATGCAAGGGTCTTTTCAAATTCACTCCTTTATGGATTCTCTTTCCACCAATCAATTTGGCAGGCTTCTCATCTGGTCCCCTCAGTTAACTTCAACACAAGATATCGTTTCACAGTATGTTTAGCAGTTTTAGCCTTTTGTTCGGTGTTTTAGACAATGCTTTGGCAGCATAAAAATGACTTTGTTGTGCCTAAAATAATGTATTGTCATCTTCTTTTTTTCGCATTTTCTAATTATCCATATTCATTTATAAGATCTTACTTTCCTAAATCTGGCACACTTATTTTGTTCAGAAACTTTTGTGAGCTTCCCATTGGTACAGTTTGTGTCGCTGATGTTCAGACCAAGGGACGAGGTTTGATATTACTTATACGACATTTAGTGCTGTTGTGTGTGATTATCTGTCCTTTTCAACTTCTATTTTAGTTAAAGTCAAAGATGCCCTGAGCTCTTAAACTCACAGGTCGGTCTAAGAATGTCTGGGAATCTCCATCGGGTTGCCTTATGTTTTCTTTTACTTTGCAAATGGAGGATGGACGAGTCGTTCCTTTAGTTCAGTATGTGGTTTCCCTTGCTATCACAGAGGCAGTGAAGGATATCTGTTACAAAAATGTAAGTGCTTTGTTTTGAAGTACTGACTTGACACCTAGCTTGCTAGTAAATTTGATAAGGGAATGTTATAGCCAGGTTAAAAAATTTAAGTAGGTTTATTTTATGTTTACACAAACAAATGTGCAGATGTTATTGACTAAATAAACTGAAAATTTTAATTCTTTTGTGGAGACTGATGTCTGATGGTGCTTTATGTGATTCTGCGAATAACAGCAGTAAGAATACTGTTGTTTACTGTGTTTGGCGGTATTCCAAATCAACATGCATGATTTGTCACAATGTTAATACGTTCTCCAATTGTTTGGGATTGTGTGTGCACTTAGATACGTGTTATTCAAACACTTTCCATTCCAGGGGTTACCCAGCATAGATGTTAAAATCAAGTGGCCAAATGATCTTTACTTAAATGGCTCTAAAGTTGGAGGCATTCTTTGCACCTCGACATATAAATCAAAGAAGTTCAATGTTAGTGCAGGTAATAAATTATTCTTGAGTAGTATTTACTGATTGAACTTCTGTCTCGTGTTCTTAAATAGTTGACTAAAATCCTTGTTTTCTGTGGAGAATTTGATTTTCTTTAATGTCATTTGGATAAGAGTAAAATGATTTTAAAGTTTAGGCTCATGAAGACGATCATGACAAATCTCATGCGTTCACAGGAATAGGTTTGAATGTCAATAATGAGAAGCCAACAACGTCCTTAAATACAGTTCTAAAAGAGTTGTCTACAGGAGCTTACCAATTTCAAAGAGAAGATATTCTAGCAGCCTTTTTTAACAAATTTGAGGAGTTTTATGGTTTATTTGTGAATCAAGGTACTGTTAGTTGAGTGATTTGTTTGATATTGCTTTTTGGTTTCATATCTGAATTCTGAAATCATACCTCAATTCTGGTTATTGTGTAAATATCTTGTACCTGTTTTCATTCCTCTATCATGCTCTTTCTCTGAAAAACCCATGGATGAATAAAATAATTTAACCAATCTGAATCAACTTCTTGAATTATGCTTCTCACCCTTGTGTACCGATCACAATGGAATATACTTCTAAGTCTATCCTTTCTATATCCAAATTAATCAAACTACAAATCATATGAAGGGAAGAAAGTTGTGGAAATTTATATTTTGGGAAAACAGAGAAACAGATAAGAGATAAGAGAGTAATATATAGGGAATAGGATGCAACAGTGATGTATATAGTTGAAAAGTATTTACTGGTTTACCATTGCAAGTGCAGAACTCCATGAGCCTCTATTTTTCTTTTGTCTGGGTATTTTTTTCCCTTTTTGAAGATTTACTGTTTCTTTTAATGGATTGTACCCATGACTTAGAGAGTTAGGCCCGACATGTTACTAAGGTTTCCTTAGTTTTTTTTTTTTTTTTTTTTTTCATTTACAAATGCATCAAATTCAATGCAACTTATGCCAACAAATTCACTATTGAAGTGACACTAAATTGGTTCCTAGAAGAACAAAACTAATGGGAATGGATCCCTCCATCTTAGATTTTCATGTGACTGTCTCTGGGGAATGTCTATGAAATGGGAGATAGACACTCACAAAACATTATCAGTGAAGATCTATTCTAAAACTAATGGCGCTTGTAATTGATGGACCACTTTAATGTTTCTTATGTGATCTAACATGCATCTATGGAAGAAAAAATAGGCATTTATTAAAATAAAATAATATAACATAAAATAAAACAAACAACCAAAACAGTGTTTTTCAAGTTAAAATACTGCCATTACTCTGTTTCCTGACTTTAGAGTTTTCTTCAACTTACTATATTTTAAGCACCCATTATTCTACATTACCGAATATTTTATTATTAGTTAGGTAATTTTGAGATTCACAAATCTTGTTAAATGCAGGATTTCAGACCCTAGAGCAGCTCTATATTAAGACATGGTTGCACAGGTGACTTAATTTAAAATTCTCACCTGTAGTTTTTATTTATTTTATTTTATTGGCAAGGATTCATTGCAAGACTTAGGAGAATTGGCTGGTTTTCTGGTAATTGCCTTTGAATCTTTTTTTTTTTTTGGTAATGCCTTGAGTTATAAGACACAAATAATGTGATGCTTGTTGGCATGGATAAAGTTGAAGGACAAGTTAGGGTAGCAAAATTTAAATATGCTAACAACTAGGCAATTGAATTCCCTGTTTCTCTGCCTTGGTAAAATCAGAGAATCATTGTTACTCTGTAGACTATTTTTTTGAAGAAAGTTTAGTGACTAACCTAGCATTCAGTGAATTAGTTTCCATTGTGTGTGGCTGCATAATTAGCTTGAGGTCATTATCGTTAATATTTATACATAGAATAGAAGAGTGCCCTTGACTCCATTGCACCTTAGCTTTAAATAGAAGTTCTGATGATTCTTTGTCCAAGAGTACTATTTTTTACACAATAGAATTATGAGGGACCTCTGCATTCATTCTATTTTCTGTTTTTCGTCACTTTTGGTCTTCAATTCTTATTTGCTACCTGTCCCCCCAGAAAAAAAATAATAAAATGTCTCTATTTATCCTCTTTGTAATAATTTTGTTCTTATCCTTTTGCTTTGAAATTCAAATCACTAGAACTAGCAATTAATCACCATCATAAACTTAAGTTTTACTTCCTTTTACCCTTGATACTTTGTGGCAATTTTAATCATGAAGGTGTGAATCTGAATCCGTAAGATTTTGTCATAATACTGATCATAAAGCAGAAACACTCTTCTTGTTTGAGACGCAAGACATTACTGCATCAGCACTTCCCTAACACTTACATGACGTGTGTTTGACACTCCCAGGGTCCACTTATATTATTTTCTTTCAGCTTTAACTCATCAGCCAATACATACTTCGGGATGGAAACTTTGAGAACATTAGTATTATAAGAAAATAAAATATTTATATTTTTTGAAAAAGAAAATCAGAAAAGTCGACATAGAATCTAAAATATATAAAAAAATGTCTCTCGCTATGTTTTTGTGAAGGAAATTATGTACGAAGTTTAATATAATACACAAATCTTGATTATCATTTTTAGATTATATATCTGGATGTCTCGGTGTCTTGTAATTTTTAACTTTAATTGTGTTGAAATGTCTTTATCTATCCGTGTTAAAGTTTTGCTTTAGATAACACTAACAGCTAAACTCATCTATTCATTTTAGTTAGCAGCTGAAATGAAGTGTTAAACATATTGTAGTATTCATCATTTTGTTTAAGCTTTTATTTGGAAAAACAAAACCTTTTTATGCATGAATGTGGGACGGTTTATAGGTGTGCAGTCATTTATATATTCAAAAATGTTGTGTGCAGTGGACAGAGAGTTGTTGTGCAAGAAAAGAATGGGGATAAAGTGATCGAGCACGTCGTAACTATTCAGGTTTGGCAGATGAAAACTATTCTTCCTGAACTACCGTTCTTAGAGAACACTTAAAATTTGTACCGTGAGAATGAATAATTTATGGATTAATTATTTAGTGGTAAGGATTAGTAATTTTCAGAAACGAAATTTTTAGATCCAGTGGAAGATTGTAATATATGAAAATTATCTGTCAACCATTTCCAATGGTAATTTTGATGGCTTAACTCAGTTGTCATATTGCTGTAAAGTAATTTTTCTATTATTGTATGCGTAGGGTTTGACATCATCTGGATATTTATTAGCTGTCGGTGATGACAATCAAATGTGTGAGCTCCACCCTGATGGTAATAGGTAATGGAACAAAATACCATTTTCTTCTATCTGCATGATTAAGTTGTGACCAAAACACTTCTGGAAAAAAAATTCGACAGTTTAGGCCTTTGAGCGTTTGAAATTTGAAGCACACATGTAGTTATCAAAAACAGTGATAAATTTCACCGGGCACATTTATTAATGAAATTGACGTTTCAAATTACGTGATTGCATGACCTGATATTATTATCAATTGAAATTTAAAATTGTTTTCTACTGTGTTACAGCTTTGACTTTTTCAAAGGACTAGTCAGAAGAAAACTCGACTGAACAAGATTCCTTGACACATTTCACAAGAGGCTACAACTTTGTATATATTATTACGAAGATTTGTCTTTAGAGCTAAGAATTTTCCAATAAACCATATTTGTTTAATGTATGTTGTCTGCAGAAGTTCAGAACTTTTGTACCCCATTTGTATTTGTGATTTTCCGTCAAACTTGTGATGCGCTTTCCTTGTCCGGTCAAACTAGATCTTTCTATACATCATGGCACGTAAAAAACATCATGCAGTTGCAACCAAAATAGTAACTTTTTTTTCTTCTCTTGATAGGGCCTAGTTCATGATTGCTTTAGTCAATCATTTGTAAGGAGTGTGGTGGTCCTTCATCGCCAGCTATGAAATGATTTGAAAAAGAAAAAGAAAAACCGTTTCTATGATTCATATTTGTGTTCAATAATCGCCTTTGCTTCCAAATAAAGTGTGCTCGAATTAGATGCTTAATCAGATGTGTTGACTGTCTGTCTTTCAGAAATCGGTCGCTTTTTGAAATTGGACTCATTCGCCATAATGCCAAATCTATTTTCCTTATAAAAACATGCAGTACTTTTCTCCCACTGCCTTTATACAGTAATGGTTACCCATTTATGATGGCGTTTATTTCTCACATACTAGTATCATGTAACCACATAGTACTTGTCGTCACAGTTGAGAATTTCCATTTATTCCACAAAGAGTAGCATTGTGCTGGTGATCCATAATGGTCCATTCTCCATCATATTCAGCATGTTTTTTTGGTGGGGTGTTTGGTGGGCTTGTTAGAAGAAAGAACTTTATAGTGGCACGTTCAATGGTTGAGGTGTACTTGGTCTTTCTCTTTCGGGATCGGTGGCATTATTTGCTTGTATTTCTGTAAGTGAACGAAAGACACCACACCATCCGCAACACATGGACAAACTTCCTTACTTTCTACAAAATTCCTTGGCGATATGAGAGTTAAGGCCATAAAGCATGAAGCATGTCCATGCAACTCCCAATGTCTCCATCACAGTGTAAAATCATTGGAGGTTGAGTCATTCTCAAAGGGAAGCAAAAGGGCATGTGAGAGAAGCTACCAGTCGCAATTTTCGTCTCTTGGTCATTGCTGAAAGCCTAGTGACAACTTCTAGCCTTTTCTTTGTTCTCCTTTTCAAAACTCAATCTGCCACTACACTCAATAAGCACCAAAGCTGCTGCCTTCTTCCGCCAAACGTGGCTTATTTAACATTTACGTGAATCATGGACCAAAAAAGCACGTTTAGGCGAATCGGGGTGTTGGTCTCTACCGTGCCATTGCTACCATCTATTACATGTCACCACTTCTCGAGCCCCATGGAATTCTTTTAGCACCGGTTAAGGAAAATTAGTTGCTAATTAGGTATATGTCACGATCACACATCCATATGTAATATACTAACCAAATTTGTAATAAAAATATTAGCATTAACAGTGCAGACGCTCCTAATTTTAGACTAGCTGTCCAGAGAATGAGGTTCTTGGCGCAATTCCAAAGGTTCGGAATTGAAATCTTTTCACCAGAGCTTCTGGAAAATGGAGATTCTGAACATGTAAAAGAATATGTGTGTACATATGTGGACAAAAGAAAGTCTATACGTGAATATGGTATTGTGCTTTCCAGGTTGGTTTGATTTTCGAATAATTAGTCTAGATTCACACCTATGCTATGGAATGTGGAGGGTGTCTTCGGCAATCATTATATGAATGAAAATGGTTAAACAGTTCACAAAGTGAAAGTCACACAATTGAAAATTGCCCCCCTATACTGTTTTTTACCTGCTTGACATAACCATACCATATTTATCCAAGCTTTTTATCTCTTCTTTACAACTTTCTCTGCGACAGATGTAGTTGTCAATTAAATTTCAAGTAAAAAAGTGTGTGCAGAATGTTTTTAGTTCTAAGAAATATGGCAATGGCGAGCTTGAATTTAGATTTCCAAGAAAAAAAAACCATTAATTCTAGTCTTTACAAATTTTATCAACAGCATACTCGAATCTAGTAACTTAATAAACCAATGTTCTAAATATGTAAAACGTTTAATACCAGACATTATTTCAAAAAAGATTACTGTCGAAAAATAATACATGTGAATGAAAAAAGAAAAAATCGTCACTTATTAAAGATACAGCGCCATCTAATCTCTATGAGAACACTGAAAATATTGTACATAAATGTATTACATGAGCAGCTAGCAACTGAAAATATTTGAAAACTGAAGTGAGAAATTTGAAATGATTGGGAAGGTTAGAGAATAATAGAAAGCAGGAATTTGACAGTGCAGAAGGAGAATTGGTGGCACTAATGGATGAAAGGAAGTTGAATAGAGTGAAAGGGATATGGGTTGAGATCACAGGCAGGGCCTGCAGCATGTAAGTAAATTCATGAATCATAATTGCATATGATTAATGGAAAAAGAGACGAAAAGAAGATTAGTCGTAGATCCTTTGCATGATCACATGGGGAAGCAGGCTTGGTGGGCCAAACCACTTGTGACTTCAACAGAGAAAAGTTTATCCTAACAATCCAACTATTGATCACTCAACTTATTATATATTACTATAATCCAATTCTCAGTCACGCTTTAACTTTATTAAGATCTTAAGCATGGTTTCAACACATGTCTAATCTTACGTTAAAAATGCATATATTCTACATCACCCACAATATGATCTTGCCGTTATCGAAGTAGATATGATTAACCGAATCATTAAAGCCAAGTAATAGAATTGGGATAAGGCAAAGAGGGCTAAAAGAACAGTAGACCAAAAGTGGTACAAAGTATATTGAAAATCGTAAGCTTGAAATGTAGGCATAGACATGCTCCCAAGTAAGCAACGACGATGGAATGAAAAAATGGGAGCTACGAATATTACTAATCAAAAGTGGGTCCAACCAGTGATACAAAATTGAATTCAAATGTGCAGTTATATTTGGTAGACCAAGTGTGACAGGCTTTTGCACATTACACCATTTTGGACCATTTCGTCACATGAAACTATTGTTTCTGGATGCTTCTGTTGTGAGGGATATTCTCAGATCACACAAACCCACTCTCCATAACGGGTATTTTTTCATGTTTATTGATGTTGAAACTTTCAAACGTTCACTTAAAATAAAAACCAATTTATAATATATAAATAAATATAATTATTATTTTACAAACTGATTTTTTTTGTGAAGTTGAATTAAACTTAAAATTTTTAAGTAAAATGACTGCACTACTCACATTATATATGAATATCACATGCATCGTTTCTTCTCAACCTTTTCCTACCTTTATGCCCACGTTTATGGCTTTTAATTATGAAGAAAGTCTTAAGTATAGCCCCTGATTTGGGGTGTGTGTGATCCAAAGAAAAGAAAATAAATAATAGAAATAAAATATGAACTCTGTTTTCTGATTTGTACTAATCATGACATTGCTTGGTAGAGACGGAAGAATCAAAGGAAAGAAAAAGTAATATAGAAACCAAAATAACAAAATTAAAGCAAAAAATAACTAAAGGGAATCTCTCGCAACTATTATTTAACAGTCGATTATATAAATGATACATTGTTTATTCCAAAACTATTGGATAGCGTGGTATCCGAATAACTTAGTCAAAATTTGACTGATTTTTTCTCAGTATGATAAGGAATATGTGAAGAAATATTCCAAACCCACAGAATTTCCGTCACTGGAATTGACAAAGGCTGCTGCTACGGCTGCGGCTGTATCTCTTTTCTGTGTGAAATTTCTCAATATAAGATAATATTCCATTAATATAAATAAATAATTAAAATAGTTTATTTTGTAGTTATGGTATGATTGTTTTTTTTTATCGGGAAATAAGGTAAGTTAAGGGTAGGTGAAGTAGGTGGCATGGGGTACAAAATGAAATCTGCAATGAACACCACACAAAAATTGAGGACGACACTGTTTCAATCTTCATGGATATGCCCTTCTTCCTTTTTCTCCTTTGCTTTATGTCTTCTGAACACAACATCGTACGCAGCTGCTCCTGCACCACCCACCAAACACCATTCTTCTTGTCCTTCTCTCTCTCTCTACTTTCGTTTCCCAAATCATAAAATATAACACACAACACAACAAACCCAAACGTACGCCTCTGCACCTTAACCTCTTTTTCGTTTTACTGTTTTAACTTCTTCATCCTTTCACTTTATAACATCACATGTAATCATTCTCCCACAAATATTTTATCATTTTATTTACTTTCGATTCTAATCAAAACGGAAATTTCTATATCCCTTTTAAGCGATAAAATATATGAATGATTCTTGTTACGTCTTTAGGTAGAAGTCGGTGAAGTGAAACCATGATAATTAAGGATTTGAATTTCGTTACAATGATTAGTGATAATGACAATAACAGTGTGCTTTCTGACTGATTTAATTGAAATTAGTGTTGTTTAAAATTCAAGATAATATTATTAGGTGGTGAAAGTTCAAAAATGACCTTTTCTGTAGCAGCTTTAAGTAGTAAAAGCACATGAATCTCATCTTTAATATGACTTGTTGAACAGGCACCGGAGAATGACATGAGACTGCCACGTGTCATCAGATCATGAATGCAGTGCAGCGTTTTCGTTTGACTGAGCCTTTGGTCAATGTCTTCCACAAAGAAAACGACGTGTCCGTCATCCTCTGCGCCTGGGTACACCTTAAGGCGTACTTCTCTCTAACCTTTATCTTTTATCTGTGTTCGCACTCCTCTTTCCAGATCTTCCTACACTCACGCTATTACAAAAACTAATGGCCTCTTAAACGTTAACCCTGAGAAAACTTCTGTGTTTCACTCTTAATTTAAGATAAATTAATCAATAATATATTATAATTAAAAGGTTAAAGATACCAGTTTAAAACCATCAAAAAGTTTTACGCATAATTCATTTGCACAGCATTTAAAATGGCCGAATTAATACATAATGCATTGTTTAAAGAAAATAAGAGACTCTTGGCCCACCGATAAGATCTCCATTAATTTAAATACCATTGGGTATTTTCACTCTAATTTTGTGGAGATGTGCATTTATATGTTAGTTCAACACCATTATCTCATGAAATTCTCCTTAAAAAACTATCACATTTCATTCAATTATATTTGTGAAATTCATTGAGGTATTATGAGTCATATAATCATATGTATGTATGCAATATTTGTTAAACACTGTCAAATTATTAAGAATAAATTTAAAATAAATATATTTTCATAAAAGATATAGTATGTTAAATATACATAATTTTGTTTTATATTGTCAGTTCACTAAATAAAGATTTACTTCCTAATATCTTTTAAACATGTATTATTTATAATCCTAGTTTATGGTTTTTTTAATGCTCTTTCATTTGTATGTACATTTTGTTATTTTTCTCTTTATCCTTTTGAAATTATTATTTATCCAACTCTTAAACAAATTTTTTTTACTAGTTTTTCTGTCTGTGAGCTGAAATGAAACTGAGATCGGAGACACTTCAAATCTCTCTTTCTCCTTTCTATTATCTTTCTTGTATATTCTATCTTTGTATCGTTTTGTCTCATTCTTTGTCACGAGAGCTCCTATAATAAAGTATGATTAATGAATTTAGTATTATTGGATGATATTGTGAATAATAACCGAAGTGATATTGTTTTAATTATACATGGTAAAGGATTTTATGGTATATTTAAACTCTAATGGTACACATAGTCGTATAGACTTATGTATTATATGATGAGAGCGTATGGAACCGTGTATATTAAGTTGAGATGAAGAATTATCAATACTTAATGAAACATATAATAGATAACTCTATCATAGGAAGTTGATATATAGATCTTATATCAAAGCCGATAGATTGATAAGTAAACCAAATATTGTAACAAATATTAGTTTCTTTATTTCAATTTAAGATTAGTCTTTCAAAAGTAGTCTCACAATGTATATTTGGTATGAATGATATGCGTGGCTTTTAATAGACTTAATGCATGTTTAATCATATGTTGATTATGGTTTGAACAATTAAATAAATAGTTTACTTACCTTTTAATTTTATAGAACAAATGATTCTACAAACAAAAGAAGTTTGTGGATAATTCAGGATATTTTTTAGATAGCAGTTTTAATAGAACTAAAATTGTGTAATTGAAATTTTTACAGATAATTTATGATTGTATTTTAAATTTGCTTTCATTTGTCTATACAAATTGAATTGAAATTATGTGCATGACATTAAATATAATTTTGATGTTAGTTATCCACATACTTGAATTAAATGCGAAGTTGAGGCGTTTATTGAATCACATGCGTGTGAAAATGACAAATAAGGTTTCACACTCACCATAACATGAGACGTTGAACCAACTTATAAGAATTTTGTTGGATACTTCTTCTTTTTTAATCACGAGTCCATTTTTTTAGTATTAATGTTGGGAATATGTTTTGTTTTTAGTTCACCTTTATAACACTTCTATCATAAATTTTGCTTAATTATGGGTTGTTGCTTCCATGTTGGAATGGTATGATGAGACCTTGGATTGATTTGAATATTAAATTAAATGTGCTGAAAACTTGCATTTTTTTTACAGCTAATACTTTATTCAGATATCCTAAACTTTTATATTTAGTTCCAATTTTGTGATATATATGTTCAAATGACAGTAACAGTGATTTATTTTTCATATCATGATGTTTTATGCATTACACTAATATTAGTCCTTTCGAAACACAACCTAAATAAAAACAAAGTGAAGTTCTGATATTTATATGCTTTAAATAGAACATATATGTTCCCTTCACATGCAACAAACAGTGCGCATTCTTTTCGGAAGTATACAAAATGAGTTAAAGAGACTGAATAAAGTATATAGTTCATGTTAAATAATAGCATAAATTAATGTACTATTGAATGCATATTTATCATATTAATAATAAATTATCAAATTATTTCAATAATATATAGTATATCTATCAAAATGCGATGGTGTAATGGAAGACAGTTTAAGGGTGTGGAAAGTCTAAACAATCTACACGATACATTTTATTTAATTGTCGTAATTAATTTTATTGAATATTTTTGTTCACATAAGATTAATTTGTTTCTTCAATTATAATTTGTATTTATTGTTTATTTGATTAGAGATTCTATTTTATCATCAACAAAACTTTACCCTAGTTAATAATGATGTAATTCAACTCTAAGTAAAACCTTCACTTTCTCATTAAAATATATGTAAAAAAACTTTCGAAACTCAAACCAAAAAAAATACTCAAAAACAGAATTACACAAAATAAATGTATTTCTAATCCTAATACAAATTCAACAAATAAAAAAAAAACAACAACAACACAAATAGAAAGAAAAGCATACTAATAAAAAATGACATTAGTGCAAAGTTAACTTTTTATAACAACTTTTTAAACCAGTTATAATCCACTTGTTATAATAAGTGATATAGTGACAAAATTATAAATAAGATAACACTTTCTATATCGGTTGCAGAATTATAATAGATATAAAAGTGAACGCGATAACATGTTTGTAATAAAGAATAAAATTTTATATATCAATTCTAGTTACAACTTATAAAAAGTTGGTACAATGACATTTTTGTAATAAATAATAAATCTTTCAATATTAGTTTTAGTTATAATGGGTATATATATATATATATATATATATATATATATATATTACTTTGTAAACATAAACACACAAAGGGTTCTTAAATCTTGAACCATCTTTCTCCTCTTTCTTCCCCTTCTTCTTACCCTAAGCATCCCAAAACCATTGAGTCTTAAAACGCTCTATCCTTATAAAATCTACCAAACCCAAAGTACACGCTTAGTATGCACCAAACTTTTCATTCTAACCCTTACTAACAAGTTCAAGAAGCTCCGTCAACCACTTGCAGTATTTGAGGAACTCCAAGGAGCGGCGCTGCATGTAACATTAAAGCCCTAACCCAAACCCTAGTAGAAAGTTATAGCTCGTTCGAGCAGCTGCCACAATACATTTAAGGGATGACATTGTGGTGAAGGACCTCCTCAACCTGCTTTAGTTCGGATCGTTCTTCAATGTTAAAAGTGACTTCACCTTCATCATGCTCACCCGAACGCATGAGCATTATAAAGAGCAACATTGAGTTGATCTCTTCGCATTCATGAGAATCTAACGGGGAAGGTGAAGTGAGTCTGGGAATGATAAGGGAGAAGCATAAAAGGAAAACGCGTGAAGGTTAGAGTTTTCCACCACCATTGACAATAATAACAAGATAAGAATCCACAAGAGTGAGATCTACAGAAAGATGAAGGATAATGCTCTAACTTACTAAGATCCCATCCTTTTTCCAAGCAGAGAGGAGCCTTGGTCGCCTTTGCCTTTGATTTGGACTGAAATGCAACATCACCACCACCACATTGAAGACTAAGAAGATGAGGTAGAAAAAACACAAAAGCATTAACATAATGATGATGATGATGATGACGACGACGACAGTGTTGATACTGAGAATAATGAATGTGAATGGGAACTCTTCTAAGAACATACAAAAGAGTGTAAGAATTGGAGTGTTTAAGGTGTAGTGAGAGTGGAAAGTACCAAGTTTGAATGGTCAAACAACAGGTGCAAAAAAAAAACATGAAAATATTAATGATTTGCTAATATATCAGGGGGAACCAATTTCGATGTTAGATCCCAAATGGACTTTCAATAATATTTGTTTTTATACTAGTTCTTTTTAATTGACGTAAATATAAAATTTAAGGATTAAAAAAACTTTAAAATAAAAGAAATCAAAGAGACATAATGACTGAATTCAAAAGTAACATAACAATAAAAGAAGAAAATAGAAATCAAAATTTATTATAAGAGAATAAAACAATTAATCATTCTATTTTTCTAAACAAAATTATAATTTATTAAAAAAAAAGTTTTAACTCATTAAATATCATTTTTAATAAAAATAAAAATCAATAAACACTAATAACTTAATTAAATGTTATTATCAACCCATAAAGTTATAATTAATTTAATGCAGACATATTAGTATTAAAAAGATTGAAGTGTTTTTTTCATAATTATAATTTTATAATTAATTTAATAAAGATATATTAGTAAAAAAAAACTTTTTTAAACATTTTTTTTCTTAACCATAATATATAATAGAAAAATATTACTATTAAAAAAATTGAGGTCTAAAACAAAGTACTTTACTTCCTTAACCCTTGAGCCGACCCTAATGATTACAGGTTTTTTAAAGTGATCTTTCATTCTTTTCCAATTAAAGTATTATAAAGTACTTTTGTTAAGTTTTTATAAGGGAGAGGCCACGAAATTTGATACCAATGAATTGTGAACAAATCTATATAAAGATATTAGGATACTTCTTCCAATCTAAAACTTTAAAATAATAAGTTATAAATTCTCTTATTTATATATTTTGATCATCTTTTTTCTTTTTATCTAATATGAGATTTCCAATTCATATTGAACTCTTAACAATTTTTATTCATTAAATAATAAAATCAGTTTACCACAATAACAAAAAGAAAGATAAATTAACTAATATAGAAAAAAAAAAGATGGAACAAAATAACTAATATTATAACGCATAAGTCGAAGATAATTTTGATGATGTATTACATTCTATGCATGACTTTAAAAATTTAATTATAGTTAAATATTTACTTTTTTCTATTAATTGACCCTTGTGTTTTAAAATGTTTTTCTTTTTATTAATAATCCTTCATTATTCTTTTTTCATAGTTTTATATCCGTTAACTACATATACTAAATTAAAAAACTAAAATTTCATCTATATTTTTTAGACTGTAAGAAACGTTATGTTTTTATATTAAACAAATTTTGTATGAAAATACGAAAAAAAAAATCTAAATTTTCTGTGATTTTCGAACAAAATGTTATTTGAAAATTCTAGATGGTTGTAGTAAAGTTTTGTAGAAAAACATACCCATCGAAATAACAAAAATAAGAGAAACAAATGGTTGAAGATCTTACATAACCTAGATATAAATATATATTTCATCTTATAAATTAGTTTTGTAATTTTGAATTAGACTTAAAATTTATTTTTTAAAATAATATCAGAATTATAAGTTAAAATTTATTCTAACAAATTTGTTATTTGTTAGATATATTATTTGATTCGATATCAGATCGCGGTTGGACTATACATTAATATCTAGTTTAATGTTCGAGAAGTCTATATTTTAATATAAGAGAGTATATTAAAAATCTCATATCTATTGAAGATAAAATCAATTTATAATTTAAAAGATATAAATGAATGTAAATCTTATACTTTACAATCTGATTTTATAAAGTTAAGTTAAACTTAAAAATTTACTTCTTACAAATAATAAAAGTCCACATAAAATAAAATATGTTAGTTTATGTCATATTTATAATTTCAAAAGATATGTGAAAGTTATATCTAAACAATTTTTAATTTTTATAATATTAAAAGATACTTAATGAAGCAATCTCATATAAAAAAATATTATTAAATCAAACTTTGGAAATTATATTATAAAGAAAATACAAAATCGTAGAGTGAAAAATTAAACATATTAACATACTTTTGACACAAAAATACCTTATTCGTATTTCTTTAATTGAATTTTTTTCCAATTAAATTCATAAAAGAATGAAAATAATAAATAGTTTTATATTAAAGATAATAAAGGTTTACCTTATCTTCTACATATTGTGAATTACTTAATAGCAATGTTTGTTTATTATAAATAGAGATTTGATTAATAATGGTTATCATGTTAATTATTACCTAATATTTGTGATTGCTATTAAGTTATTGCATTATTATTTAGTTAGTCTTTTTTTTATATTTTTCACGTAAATAGCTATAGTTATATTTAGCTTATAGATAAATGAGTTCATCTAACTTAGAAAAGAGTTTAATACATAAATAATTTGGTCTATTTTACTTATGAGAAGGTCTGTTTGTCGTTAATAATTTTTATAATTCGTCATTTTCTATCTGAGCACGTATGTTTTCTAACTTTTATAATCATTATGTTCATAAAAAATATTTATAGAGAATCATTTTATTCTTTATCTTTCTTTATATATTAATACAAACTGGTGCTAAAGATTTAATTAAGAGTTTTGTATTTGTAGATTGTTACTCCTTTATCGACATGGATTACCTTTATTTATTCTTTTTTGTCGTAAGAAACATATTTAAAATGTTAAAAAAGATAGTTAATTCCATCAAAATTAAAAAGTTTAACACATATATAAGATTCCACCACCCTCAAGTGACTTAGAAGTTAGTATAAAGAGGTTGATAGAAACAATTTCTTTAAAAAAACACCTTTTTTGTCTATTTTTTTTATTTAATTTTACAAAAACTCATTTATTTTAAGTGATATATATAGTGGAAACTAATGAGAAAAATATTTATATAAAATTAATGATTCATTCTTAAATTTAGTATTCAAATTATCCAAATTGGAGATTGTTTAGAGATGGAGGGTTGACACATTCAGCTGAAAGAGTATTTATTTATTTATTTATTTATTTTTATAAAACTAGGTTGTTAGGTGTTTGGTCTTGTAGTGAACGTTTCACAAACGAGGAAGATAGAAAGAGGAACAGGTAGGCGTGACTGCTTCAACCAAAGGTAACTATGATAAATTAAAAAATAAATGCTTGTTCCTTAGTAAGATATTTTTATTTTAAGAAAAATCGGATTTTAGTGTTAATACTTTTTTATCAAATACCCTCATATGTCAAATTCAAATCATGAACATAAAATTATTATATAAAAATATTATTATTTAAATTTAATTATATTTTAAATCTCTTATAAATTTAAAAACTTTTAATTGAATCTTTAATAAATTTTTATAATTGACTAAATACTCAATAAATGGATTTAATAAATTTTTATAGTTCATTAAATACTCAATAAGTTTAGATTTTTTAATTTATTTTTTATGTTAAATTTTTTCTATTAAATTAAGTAGTTAATGGAATTATTATTGTGTCATATTATGACATGTGACAACAATTAAGAAATGTGACATGACAAGATAAGAACTACCTCAGCCACATCATTTTGTTAAAAAAATTTAACAACCAGGACTCAATTGAAAAAATATAAATTTATTAATTATTCAGTTGATAGAAGAAATTTATTAAGAATTCATATAAAAGTTGTCACATTAATGGAAGACTTAATACATAATTAAATCATTATTTATTACAATTTAACAATTATATTGTTTTGTTAAAAGCAAGAAATAATGTTTTCAAAATTTTTAAAATAATTTATAGTTTCATATTATAACCTGTATTGTTTTTTCAAAAAGTTGCAATTATTTGTTTTATGAAAATACCATTAGTGTTAATGTTTGCTGTTAATGTTAATGCCATTGATAAACATACAAGTAAATGTGCGCAAGGTTTTAGAGATGATTCATTTTTAAAGAAATATTGAAAGGATCTTGCGAAGTTAGAATGATTTTTTTAAGAATATGAAATTCAATAAATTTATGAAAGTAATTTGAATATTTTAAATTATTAAAAATATTTTGTAATATATTTTCTCTTATTTATATTTTTTATATTATTTTTTAACTTAACTTCAGATACCGTGTTATTGATTTAGTTAAGATTAGAACATTGTTCACTTATCTTAATTTAAGATGTTTTTGTTTAACTATAACTAGTTTATTATTGCTTAACCTCATTTGAAATATCATTGACTCAGTCCAAATTAAAACAGTATAGATTTTTTATAAACGTTTCTCTAAAAGTGAAGTCAATTATGATTATTTTTGCTACTACTGTTACTTTTTTCATTAATTAAGATAATATTATTTCTGAATTAATATTAGTCATGATTTATTGGTCAATATTAAAAAAATATTTTATACCTATTTTATTCTATTAAAGTTAATTATGTTTAACTTACAGATGATGTTTGTGAACAGATATCAAACTTTTTTTTTTCACTTTATGGTTATTGAGATTTTTTTAGTGTATCTTTTGCATATATTTTTCTTATACGCAGTATTCAATATGATACTTTTGTCAATCTTAGCTAAATGAAACTTTTTTTATCGATAAAAAGTAAATAAAAAATAATTTTCTTCACAATGTAAAAAAAACTAATCTCGATAGATATAAATAAAATAAAAAAAGTCACATTAACTTCAACTAAAAACTAATTTAACTTTCTTTGATCCGGAAATAATATTAATTAATATTGAAAGAAAAATATAACCAGTTAATATTTTTGAAATATTAAATATTTTGGAATGTGATAATAAAATGTTGTATTTAATGATAATTGAAATAATATTCATAATTTATAAAAATGTATAAATATTATTTTTATTAAAAGAACTTAAAACATAGTTTTAAACTGACTTATTGTGAGGACCTGAAAAATATAATTAAGGGTTGATCAGTGTGTTAAGTTAATAAAACCAAGCTTTGTTAGCAAAACACTCAAAATAATATAAATAGTTTTTTTAAAGTGCTCTGGTTCATTAGCTTTAACACACCATCTCTCTAGAACTACATTCTTCAAGCTTTACTCTGTCTTCTCTCTAACATTCACCCTCACAGAATCAGTGCATGTCCGATCAGGTGGTGCTCAAGCATCCACGACGTAGAGAGCTTCAAAACTCACGGATCAGTTTCTGGTTTTAGTCAGGTAAGTCTTTTATCCGGTTTATTCGTTGTTCTTGAACTTAGACATGCAACATCTTCAGGTTGCATGTGTCTTTTGTTTTCCTTTCCTCATTCTCTGTAAAATCTTGAGCTCTAAAAGCTGTTTACATAACCAATTTGGTGGTTGTAGGGTCCTGTTAGGTCTCTTCTAGCGTGAGGTACTGTTAGGGCATCTCAGGGAGATGTGCAATTCAACTCCACGTAATGGGAGCTGGGTTTTTATTTCTGTTCAGTGAACTAGGGTGTGTATGATTTAGATTCCTGTTGAAGTTGTGAAATAATGCTTGTGTGAAAATGTCCTATATGTTATGCTGTATGAACTGGAATTGGTGATTTTTTATGCTAGATCAAGTATTTAATGCATGTCAGATTATGAACTGTAAATTGATGTTTGTGAGTGGGTTTGGATGGAATTGCATTGTTGAAATTTAGGTTGAGGAGGATGAGGAACATGTTATACAAGTTATTAGTTAGAAAGTTTACTGAGTTATAGTGTCTTAGGTCATTGTGAGAGGAACTGAGATAGTGGTTTTGAGCAGCCAATGTTTATAGTGCAATTGGGTGATTGGGACAGTCTTATCAGGAGTATTGTGACTTGTTTGAGTCACTAAGTTGGGCAAAACAGGTGTAAAATGGTGAAATTGAGTTTGAGGTCCTTAAGTTATTGAAATTGGGGTTTTGGAGTAGAAATCGAGTCCTAATCAGTTTAGAATTGTGATTGGAACGTTTATAATTAATTAGACGTGCTAGGTTAAGGATAAAAATCAAATTAGAGGTGTTAGAAGTTGATAAAAATGGATAGAGTGGGATGGAGGGTGTGTGAGTTGCATAATTTTGCAGAACGCAAGGTGTTCACTGTTTGGTTATTCGCACAGCGAGCCTGTGCGTTGTACGAGTGACTCTAGAGGGTTGCCCTTTGTTTTTTAATTCGCGTTGCGAAAGATGGTGCGCTGTGCGAGCAGCCCCTGTCTCGCCTTGCGATTGGGATGCGCTGTGCGAATCCCCTGATGCGCAGTTTCCTCTATAACTTTTGTTTTGGCTTGAATTAGGTATGGAATGATTGTAATGTAAAGTATGAGTGTTGTGATGTGGAAATGTTATTACATTGGAAGTATGTGAATGTATAAGACATGATTAGTGGTTGAATGTCGTTTGATTTGCGAAGCATGCTTAAGAGTGTATTGTATTATATCTTGGATGTGAATTTTAGTTTTGAAAGTGTATAAGCTTAAAGATTGTGATTGATGTTGAATGTAACAAGTGTGGTTATTAGACGTAATTTCATGCTCCTCAAGGAGAGGATTCATGGTGGTGCCCTTATTGGACGTAATTCTATGCTCCTCAAGGAGGGGATTCATGGTGGTGCCCTTGTTGAACGTAATTTCATGATCCTCAAGGGGAGGATCCATGGTGGTGCCCTTCTAGTGTGTTTTAGAATGATTTGCATGGAAGCTTAGTCTTGTGACTTATCCTGAAACTACAATGGTCAATCATTCTCAAGTAGAGAGGATTGAACCATGTGGTGAGTAGTAGCAGGAGGTCTTAGTCTTGGGGGCTCCCAGTATGCCTCAAGGTCCGAAACAAACTAACCTCATGAGTGTGGTAGGGTGAAACCCATTGGCAATGACTTTGCAAAGTAGTAGATGCCACCACGAGTGCATGACCCGCCATAGCTCAACAATCATTCTAGTCTGGACGAGTCAAGTCATAGTGTAACAAGTCTTATAATTCAATTTAGTATGCTTGAATGAACTTTGCATGTTGTGTGTGATTGTATAACATGATTTTTATACCTAGCTCACCCTTACTTTTGTGTTTGTGCCTTGTATGTGTATGTTTCCTTTTGCAATGATCATCCACTTGGATGTGAGCAGATGTTGAGGAGGTGCCCTTGGAGCAGGTCCTGGAGGATGATGATGTTGCAGCTTAGTTCTTCTAGGATTTCTTAATTAATGTGTGTTATTTTGAAATACTCTACCATGTACTTAAAGTTCTAAATTATGGCTTATTTTGAGGATGACTGTAATTTCTAAGACTTTAGTTGCAAGTTTAACTTCTAACTGTTCTCCTATATCATAATTGTGACTACCACATTATATATTTGTTATATATTTGGGATGTTACACTTATAATTAATCGACCATGTTAGTCTAGATAGAGGAGGAATAATAAAAAAAAATATATTAAAAAATAAAAAAAGAAAAGTTTAATAATTAATTGAGATAATGGATAAACAATTAATTGAAATAAGTTACAATAATAATGCTATTTATATGAAAAAAAAGGAAATGTATTAGAGAAGTCACTTATTTGAATGAAAAAGATAGTTTATGCTATGATAACAACGTTGTAACAAAGAAAGTTATGATACTGTGAATGTAAGTTTGCTATCTTTTGACATTTTTGCATTGTTGTTGCAATAATTAAGGTTTCAAACAACAATTATAACTCTAATTAATGACGTTTTTCCAACGACAATCATTTGTTGTAACTAACTTGTGCTAGTGACCCACATTGTTGCCATACCAAACATACCTTAGCAATCAGAGTAGCTGTGATAGAATATATTTTCAAATTTATGTTCATTTTTCATAAATAAAATAAGACCCAATCATAACTTATAATTCCTAAATTTAAATGTGTTGCTGCAAATTATTTTGTGCGCATTTAATTTACATTATTATTATATATTGATCTCATTGTTATAACTCTTTCAAAATGACCAAAGCATATATCTATCAATAAAAATAATAAAATTACAATGCAAGGAATAACAGAAAAAAAATCATTGAGATATATACAACTTATGTTTAACTTGCTATAAACTTTCTGCAGTATTTAATGTATGAGTTTCTGATATATATATATATATTTAATTAATAAATAAAAGACGTGGGATAAACTTTACCACATGCACGTCAATAATTAGAATAATAATAATAATTATTATTATTATTATTATTATTATTATATAAATAATTGTCCATCATTAACATCATTAAAGTTATTGCTCTCACGAAAAGAAATTTGACAATCAGTTTTGTAGTCATCAACTAGGTGTCTAAAAAAAAATTAAGTCTAATTTTATTTTAAAATCTGTCAAAATTATATATTGGTGAATTTGAAAAAATAGAAAATAATGAAAATAAGAGAAAGAAGAGTGAAGAAAAAACACAGGTTAAATATTGCATCATCAATAATTTTAAATTATATAATTTTACATCATTAAAATCATTTGTCAAAATTTATTAAATTCAGTAATAGTGATTGAATAATTTATATTTTAGTATATTTTATGCATATACATTACATTAATTTTAATTTGTATAAAAAATATCAGATAATTTTGGACTATTATAAATTTTTTGTGTAATAATAAATTTCATGAATTTTTAAAACACATAATCTAATTGAAAGATATTAAATAGTCTAATATTTTTTATAACTTACACCACATTTGATTTTTTTTTTCTGTTTTTATAAACTAAAATTTTATTTTATGTATCTCAACTTAAACAAAGAAGAAGAAGGTTAGATTAACTTCTTAAAATGCTATGTATATAATTCGATTATAATATTTCATTAATTATTTTCTTATAAATATGTGGAGAAACTGATAAATCTTAATTATCCTTCCTTTCTATTTGATATACATCCAATAATTGACTTAACGACTTTTATATAGACAAGTACTGTGAAATTGTTTGTTTGAAAAGAAATTAAAGAAGATTAGACTAAGGATTAGATGAGTTACTTGTAAAGCATATTAATTAGGTAAAAACAAGAATGGTAAAATAGTTTATACCAATCATTTACTTTTATAAATATTGATATTAATTTTATTTTGATAATTAATAATGTGTTTGTGTTAATTACTTGAGAAAAAAAAGGGTAATATGTTTAAATCTGTTTTATCATGATGACTATATGATATATTCATTTATATCATTTGAGTTATTGATAGAAGAATATTTCATCAAATTTATTAACCTGACATAAACGATATATAACAAGAACTTAACATTATCCTTAAATATTATTGACTTTTCATAGCATGCCATAAAAATTCACAATTCACTTCAATCAAGTATATCTCTCAGTGGTATAATCACATTTCCACTTATAATTAAGTATATTAATGAATTATTAAAATATTAAATATATCTTAAAAATATTCTTTAAAATATTAACTCAAATGAGAAGTGATAGTAGTATATAATCTTAGTAAAATTACATCATAAAATAGTAGTGTAAACAATTTTTTTTTCTAATTTTTTTAATAATTTACTATATTTTAAAATAACAATAATCTATTTTAATTTCATAAATTTAAATGAAAAATATATAAATTTATAAAATCAAATAATAAATAATTTAATCTTCACCCATTATTTTAATTTAGTTTTAAAAACACATCAAAATAAAAACAAAAATCACCAACCACTAATCCACTAATAACAAGCATAGTACATGTTAAATTTTATAATATTTCTATTCCTCTTATGTTTTATGAACCACTAATATATATTTTCTAAAATATATATTCATCTTAATGAACACTTAAAATACCATTAACAATTATCAACCTATATTCTTTAAACTCTAATATTCATCTCCAAATTTTTCAATAAATATTCACTGCTTTTTTTTTTCTTCAGTCCTAAAGTTTTCACTAAATATCTACTTTGGTTGGTCTAAATTAGAACTATCTGTAGCTGCATCTTCAATCTATAATTAGCAACCTGTTTTTTTGCAATTGTTTTCTTCCCAACATTATACAAATTGAGATATTTTGGTCACACATAGTCTTTTTGACTGATTATGAAAATTGTTTCAAATCATTCACTGATTTTCTATGTTATAAACTTAACTGCCGAAAAAATTTCAAGTCTAAAATATCAAGGTATTATTTTTTAATTGATAATAATTAAATACTTTCTTTTTACCTTATAAGATTATGCATTTGAGTGTTTTTTTTTTATTATACTTTTATTTCCGTAAATTATAATATATTTAAAGAATCTAAACTATGGTTGATATGTTTCTATAAACTCTTCCTTAAAAAAATGTTCCTATTAAACTTGTCATGTCAGCGCATGAATATATCATGTCACATGAGAGATCAATCAATTTACTTTATATACTTTGAAGAAGAAAAAGGGTACACTATGAACCTACCATGACCTAGATGCTATAATCTTCAAGTTTTTAAAGTTGAGGATAACAAGTAAAAAAGTTAAATTGGCTTAAAAACAAATTATTAGGCACATAAAGGAATTTTTTAGATTGAAAATGTCATCTACCTTGATTGTTATATATATTTCTTTTAAGAAAACTTAATTGTACATTTAATTTTTATGTTTCAAGTAAATATATTTTATATTTTTAGATTAAATAAGTTTAATATTTCTGTCCTTTTATATTTTAAAAATTAAAATATATGTTAACACTAATAAAATCAATAAAAGGACAATCAGGCACAAATCTAACAAAATAAACCACTTACGAATCAAATGAAAAATTGATACTAATTTTTACTCGTTCATCTTTTAAAAAGAAACCATAAAAAGTTGTTGTAGAAATAAGGTATGAAATAAGTTGAGAAAGCTTTGTTTCTTTACATGTTATAAGCTTTTTGAGAAACAGTACCATATTAGTTTGTGGGATGAAACAAATTGCACAGGTGTATCCAAGTTATACTTCTTAAATTTTTAATGATAGAAAGTAGAAGTTTACATGGTTGGAATGAATTTATCATGCAAAGCAATCATAATGTATGTCTGACTCTCTCCACGCCGTGTGTCACAGATTTGCAATACACCTGCATCTATATTTAATGAAAACTAATGTTGGAATTTGACGTTTCTAAGCTTAGTGCACGTATTGAGATAGTTTTGATGAAAAAACTATATATAAATGATATACCACAATTCTGTTGTTTGTTAAAAAATTAAATATGATTTACTATCATTATATATTTAAATATATTTATTTATTATAAAGTTAAATTTTATCTTATACAATGAAATTTGGATATCTAAAATTAACCCAATTTGGATATCTTATCACTTTTTTCAGTAATATAAGATTCCCTGTGTTTACTAGAATGGAAAGATTGAAAGTATAAAAAATCATAAAAAAAAATAAGGATTGCTTTACTTTGAATGCAAGATAATAATGAAAAGTGGAGTAAGTAAATAAAATTAATTATGTTGTTGTATTTATAAATATAATAAAATAAAAAATATTATTGGTTTTGTGATTGTTGTTAATTTTTGATCTGTAGAGGAAGTATATGTTAAAAAAGTTTAGTTGGTGAAGGTTGAGCAAAGTGGACATTGACAAGACATGGTTCACGGTGCAGTACTTCCTGAAGCGGAGGTTGGCTATCACCTATCTTTCATGCTGTACCTTCCTCATACAATACAATACTACTCTGTTTCTTTTCTTTTCTCTTCTCTTCTCCTATCCCTACCCCTATTCCTACTACTTCCTCTCTTACTGCTAAAATCATCAAATCCATTCTCTCTGTCTCACCCTTTTCTCTTTTCTTCCATCTCTCATACTTCATACTTCTCAACTCAAACAATAAACACACAATAATTCAAATTTCATTATGTCATTATCGATTCCTTTTTGTTTTTTTTCTTTTAATATTTTATGTGTATATCATATAAAACTTAAACAAATGGCCGTACCATGCTCATACTGGTGTCTGGTAGTTGGGCCAGATTTTATCTTGTTTTTCAAAAGGTGAAAGTATTGAAGGTGCAAGCCATACTCCTTTTCTCCAACTCATTTTTCCACACGTCCTTCTGTCAATGTCCCACGTGTCAGTCGCAGATGAAGCCGGCGGCATCTTATCTCCTGTATCCTCGTTGCAGACAATCATTACCCCCTCGATCCAGAGGGAAAAGGTGTTTGAGAAGAGTCAATCATGATCGCAGATCACACCTCTCAACCAACCTCCTCATAATATTTAAAAACTTTAACCAAAGCATCCAATTCCAAGACCAGCGGTTTTTCGTCTCTCTCTATCTCTCTACATATCCTGCTGCCACCTCATCTCACCGAAAAACCCTTCTCTCTTTCATTACTCATCTCCCATCTTAATTTCCTCGTTCAGAAACATATCACTTAACTTCTCCAATATTCATCACTCTTCATTTATTTAATATTCTAATTTTGATTCCAATATTCTAATCCTCACTTTCACCTTGCCTCTTCATTTCACACTTCATATATTTCTTTTATTCATTTATATTTATTATTATTTTTATTACTATTATTATCTCACTATTTTACTTCTAATCTCCTCATAACCGTTTTTATCTTCCTCTTGCCTCAAGCAAATTACTTCACCCCCTCCCACTACTGATTGCCTAATCTCGCTTAGCATGAACCTCCACCCAATCCGTACCGCTGTCGTCCACCGCTGCCGCCATCTAACAACGCTTTTGCCGCAGTGACATCGATATTAATCTTCTACATGCATCCTTTCTGCTGCGTGTCTGCCATTTCCGACCAGGCATCGCCAGTAAAACCCTCGTTCGCCGACTTCCCTATGCCGCCTCTCCCTGCCGCCGCCGCCGCCGCCGTGAGATCCGATTCGGCTCCGCGGCACAGCCACAAGCACAGCCACAGCGGGAGTCAGCGGGAGCAGCCGGTGGACGTGAAGATCAACGACCTCGTTGGCAACGGAATCTCCGGAATACTGTACAAATGGGTGAATTACGGCAAAGGATGGCGACCGCGATGGTTTGTACTCCAAGACGGTGTTCTCTCCTACTATAAGATTCACGGACCTGATAAGATCGTCGTGAATCCCGAAACCGAGAAAGGCTCCATGGTTATCGGCGAAGAATCCATGCGCAGGATCACTCGCAACCGCAATTCCTATCCCTGCCAGCACGTGCGAAAGCCGTTTGGGGAAATCCATCTCAAGGCAGGACCTAGCTCTACTCCTCCCTTACTTAATTTCAATTATTAGGGATTTCGATGAGATTTATTTGCCTTGAGTTTGCAGGTTTCGACGATTCGCGAGAGCAAATCGGATGACAAGCGCTTCTCGGTCTTCACCGGAACGAAGAGGCTCCACCTGAGGGCGGATACGCATGAAGATCGCGTGTCGTGGACGGAGGCGTTGCAGGCGGTGAAGGACATGTTCCCGCGGATGTCGAACAGCGAGTTGATGGCTCCGTTGGACAATGTAACTGTTTCGACGGAGAAACTGAGACTTCGGCTAATGGAAGAGGGAGTGAGCGAGGGGACTATTCAGGACAGTGAGCAAATTATGAGGACTGAGTTTGCGGCGCTGCAAAGCCAGCTTGTGCTGCTTAAGCAGAAGCACTCAATTCTCATTGACACTCTGCGCCAATTGGAGGTACGTCTAGTCAAAACTCCAATACTTCGTAACAATTCACTTCAAAGTAGTGCAGTCGAAAGTTGAATACCATAAATTGGTGTAGGGTACAAAGTAAACATTGTGTACTCTATCACTTCGGAATGTGAATCTATTCTTAGTAACATAGATAGTTGAGGTTGTGTACTTTGTTATCGTATTATCTCCAAAGTATAATTTGATCGGTCGGTAGTGTATATGAAAGTTTCAAAGATCTTTTCGCTTGTTCTGTGACTTTTACTGACCTTGTTATGCATACCAGAATCCTGGCATAAATTATGCATTCAACTTACTAACTACAAATACGTTCAACATGGGCGGTAGTGAGTTACCCTCTCGAGATATATGCATGCATCTCGTGTTCATTTCTCTTTCTCTGAAATACAAGTTAAAATGCGCTGTTACAAATTTTAAAGTGTTCTGAACTGACTAGATATATATGAATGGATTAAGTTTTTTTTTTGCCCTCATCTGGGTCCTGCAAGTAGCCTTCATGAATGTAAACACAGTTTCTTTTAAGAAAATGTGAAGACCCGGAATTCTATTGTGTCATGGGTGAAGCACTGGGTAGGTTCTTCACAGGATGAATGCTTTTATTGACATATTTTCTAATTAAGTCTATCAAATAATGCATTATAAGGGGTTGCAGTCATCAATTTAAGTCTATTAAGTTATTCACTGTTTCTGTGCTGTTTAACAAAATTGTTTCATTTGCAATTTGAATTTGCACATGGATGGTTTATTTTTATAAATCTTTTATTTTCACGTGTATTAGTAAACTTTAATTATGTTGTATTATTGTAGACAGAAAAGGTTGATCTAGAGAATACAGTAGTTGATGAGAGCCAAAGACAGTGGAATGATGAAGAGGCTTCCTCAAGATTAGCGCAAGAAAAATTTAGTGGTAAGACTTCTCCATTTGCAGCACGTTTGTGTAGATGTCTCATTGTTCTAGTGATGCATTTTCTTCAAACATGAATTATTTATGTCTACTATCTCTATCTATCTATGATACAAGATGCCCCCTCCTTTCCATTGCTTTTTTCTAAATTCTCCCCATCGCTCGCTCTCTCTAAAGTTTTATCAAATAGTTGTTTATAAATTAACGAATTGTAGTGCATATTTCTCATACCTGCTAACCAATTGTTATGCCCTAACTAAGCCCTTTATACTTTTATTTGTTTTCCTATTTTTAATTTAGAAGGAACCGGAAGTGAATCTGAAGATGACAATGATCGAAATGATGCTGCTGAGGAAGAAACTGACGATGATGACAATGCCTTTTTTGATACTCGTGATATTCTGTCGTCCAGTTCTTTTAAAAGTAATGGGTCTGATTATAGAATGTCATCCTTCTCTTCAGATGATGAAGGGTTCTATGCATTTGAATCAGAGGATGACATAGATCCTTCGATTAGATATGTTGGAACCAATTACCCTCATGTTAAGCGGCGTAAGAAATTGCCAGACCCTGTAGAAAAAGAGAAAGGAGTCAGTCTGTGGTCAATGATTAAGGATAATATAGGGAAGGATCTAACAAAAGTTTGCCTTCCTGTTTATTTTAACGAGCCTCTTTCCTCCCTACAAAAATGTTTTGAGGAAATGGAGTACTCGTATCTTTTGGACCAAGCATATGAATGGGGAAGAAGGGTAAGTCCGAATCTGATTGACAGATCTCTATTTCTCTGTACTATTAAGGCAAATCTGAGTGCTTAAATATAATTGTTTCATTTGATATGAGAAAATTTTCAGTGTTGTGTTGAGTTCGATTTTCTTGCTTTTGGCTAGTTCAATGCAATATTGGGCGCATTTTTACCCCTTTTAACTAATTGGAAATGCCATGCCAGGGTAATAGCCTCATGAGGATTCTCTATGTTGCGGCTTTTGCTGTATCTGGCTATGCTGCAACAGAAGGAAGGGTTTGCAAACCATTTAATCCATTACTTGGGGAAACATATGAGGCTCACTATCCGGATAAAGGCCTTCGGTTTTTCTCAGAGAAGGTATGATCTAATTTTCCGCCGCCGTAAAATGATTAACAAATTATCCATTTTCAACTTAAGTAAAATTATCTAATAAGAATTTGGGTATTTTGGGGTGGCTAATTAGTCGTACCTCGGGTAGTATGGGATGCTTCGTGTAGTATTTGAGTTCTTGATTCTTCTCCCTTAATAGATAGCTTTTGAGGATGAATTTCTCAAGTTCTTGAGTACTTATAATTGGCATAAGAGGTAGACCGTGTCTTAGAAAGGGCTACCTATAAAGGGTTTACATGGGTTTTGACCAAAGGAAGTTGAGTGAAGTGTCGTACCCTTAAAGTTCCAATGACATAAGCTTTTAGGGACAGCGCTATGATAGAACTTGGGTATATGGGGGTGTGTAACAAGTCCCACATCGACTTGGGTATTTTAGTTAGCTTTTGAGGGCGGGTTTCCAAGTACTTGGGGGTAGTTATTTGCATAAAACCACGATAATTTCTATTCACCCTGTAGCATTCCTTTATATTGCAACCCTATTTACATATTTGTTAAGCGGGTCCAGCAAAGTATCAAACATGATAATTACTGTGTGGAAATTTTTTCCCTTTTTGTGGTCTTAATCATAGTTATTTGAATGGTTTATTTGATGAAATTGTATGGACCAACCACTCATTTGAATTTCTTTCCGACAATGGTTTTGAATTAAGAAAGGAACAGCTTTCCCCCATATGGAGGACCATAATTTTAAAAACTGCATCATTTATTTCATGAATAAGAGGTGTAACGTGGTTGCATTAGTTCCATGGAATCCTATAAACACAATGCAATTTGGATTTTGGTGTCCGACAAAAGGGATACACTTGAGATTTTTTTAATTTGTCACCTATTGTAAATTATTAATATTTCTGCTTCCCCTCAGGTCAGTCATCACCCTATGATTGTAGCATGTCACTGTGAGGGTACGGGTTGGAAATTTTGGGGAGATAGCAACCTAAAGAGCAAATTTTGGGGGCGATCTATTCAGCTTGACCCTGTTGGTATTTTGACTTTGGAATTTGATGATGGGGAAGTTTTCCAGTGGAGTAAGGTATATATTATCTGGTTCAACTGCTACCCTGTTCTGCTTCTAGTTCTGAACGGACTTGTTCTTTCAGGTTACTACATCAATATACAATCTCATATTGGGAAAACTATACTGTGATCACTATGGTACAATGCGTATACAGGGAAACCAAGAGTACTCTTGTAAACTGAAATTCAAGGAACAATCTATAATTGATCGAAATCCTCACCAGGTGCTCTATATCTGTTGCATGGATTCTATTTTTTCACATTTAACATATCCATTAGCTTTGGTATTAAATTTTCATTCCTCTTTGGTTTTGTATAAAACCTAGTTGTCTTACTATATAGACTCAGTACGGTCATTTTCCTTTAAGGAAAATAGTGAGGCCTTGGTTACTAACTGGACTTTTCATCTATCCTCTCACTATAGATATATGAAATTTTTTGCAGAGGGTTGTCTCATTGTGATTTATCTGTTTCTCTAGGTTCATGGTATCATTCAAGATAGGAACGGAAAAACTGTATCAACTTTGTTTGGAAAATGGGATGAAAGCATGTATTACGTTAATGGAGACTACACCGGGAAAGGGAAAGGTCATGAATCTTTGTCAGATGCCCGTTTGCTCTGGAAGCGAAGCAAGGCTCCCAAGATTCCCACTAGATACAACTTCACTCGCTTTGCCATCACACTAAACGAACTGACCCCTGGTTTGAAGGTCTGTTTTGTTCACCATACTCTCTTTTTATGTTACCACTCTTTGTACTAATCCAGGAAAAACACTGTATTATTCGTTGCTAGTAGTGCTTGGTTGTGTATGCTTTAACTGGAGCTCACTTGGTTTTTGCAATAACAAGGGGAAACTAACTTTTTCTCTACAAACACGAAGTATGACCAAAAGAAGGAACAAAATAGTCCCATATCTCACTGTGCACATTTTTGTGTATCTGTGTTTGTTTGTGTTTTTTTTTTTCGTTTGTTAGACATTGATTGTTAGTTTACCTTTTGGTTTTATATAGGAGAAGTTGCCACCTACAGATTCAAGGTTAAGGCCAGACCAAAGGTATTTGGAAAATGGGGAGTATGACATGGCAAATTCAGAAAAGTTACGGCTAGAGCAGCGGCAGCGCCAGGTGCCAACTTCATTTTACCTACTGTAACATTTGGTTTTATGGTTTCACCTGCAGCCTCGTAATTAGAGAGATCCCGTTAGTTTTCTTTTTATGATTCTAACACCCTTTGTGAAAGAGTTCAAGTAGGTTGTGTTCAACTTGTTTTTAGTTGTCCTGAGTGCAGAAATTTTATTTATTTATTTATTTTCAATCATTTTGTTTCCTTCTTTTTTCTAGTTTAGGCAAGAACTCTTCATAAGAAATTTTCAAACAAGAGAATAAGAGGGGGTCAGTTTACCATTTTTGCTAGTTTTGAGTATACTTCCTCAATCAGCTCTAAATCACATGTTCATTTTGTCAAGTTGCCTTTGTGGACAGGAAATTAGAGTAAATGAAAGGCTATATGATATTATCATATCCTTATTTGGTAGTGATTGATTGTTTGAATGTGATTCAGGCTCGGAAGATGCAAGAGAGTGGTTGGAAACCACGGTGGTTTGCGAAGGATAAGGCGAGCGGGACATACCGTTACGTAGGAGGATACTGGGAGGCCCGACAAAGAGGAAACTGGGACTCCTGCCCTGACATCTTTGGCCAAATTCCTTCTTCCGATCATATTTCTGACGAAGGTCAAATTACATTTTAGTTCTTCATTTTTTTTTTCTCTTTTTCTTCCCAATTTTTTTACTGATGGGTGTCTAATTTCTGCGAGCCAGTTCGCTGTCATGTGCACCCATGAAATTCATGTAACCCAATCAGATGAAAATATGAGCCAGTAATAATGTAATTCTTTTTTATTTTCATTCCAACGCTATTCATACAATCCTTGTTACTTGGAACATACGTAATATTATCATATCCACAGGAACGAATTAATCAATCAAAATTTTGCAACTCGGACCACTGTATAGAACTAAATGTCCCCAACCTATATTGCAAGCATAACTTTAACCATAAATCATCTAATCACACTTTAATGCTTGCCAGAATCACGAAAAGGTGGTCCATGAAGATCATAAACCATCACTTATGGCCTATCTCAATAAGCAACTCTTTCTCCATTTTCAAATGTCTTTAGGATTATGAGTTCCTATTAACTTTCTATACTCTTCCGGAAACTATACAATGTTTCATCTTTAAGAAGTTATATAAACGACTCATAAGCCATCAATGAATATGATACGGTACTCGGGGGCAATAATTAATAACAATAATAATATATGGACCATGCATGTTATTTAGTTAGTGCCCTTAATTGCTGGTTTGGTAAATAATAAACATGACCACTTCCGCCCTGACAAGATTCAATATAACTGTGGTTAAAATTACTTTATAAACACCTTAATTATGTTTAATCATTTTCAAAATTTTAGAAAAAATAAGTCCCAAAGCTTTTAAATGTTTGGTAGGAGTGAGAAACTGCATTTAAATAAAACAATAATGCAGGATACCTAATTTAATGAAAAGATGTGTAGATGAAGGGAAACAGTGGTGCACTTTTACAGATGGGACCTGTTCTCCGGTGACACCTTCAACTTAGACAAAGTTTATGGACAGCTTTTGTTGGACAGTTTTTAATCTGATAAGTTAGATTGCGACCTGCGCTGAAATTGTTCATTGCAAATTTATAATACTGATGGCCTATGTGGTTGTCAGAGCTTATGTCCCAGTCAATTTACACTGACAAGACAAAATCCCACTTCTTACAATATCGTACATGTCTCAAACTAAAAACAGGGTTTTAAGAAAGTTCATCAAATATGATATTTTAAAACCTAAATTTCAAACTTCAATGATTTTACTTTAAGAAACTTTTTTATTAATCATATTTTCCTTTTTGACTTTCTTTTTCAGTGAACCCTTATTTCAATCTTCCAAGTATATGAAGGTAGCTCTCCCGAGTGTTTTAACATCAATATAGTTCGAAAATAAGAAGCCAGTAACTTATCTTTTAAATAATTAATTCAGT